>CABHPQ010001141.1:0-36464 GCA_902168405.1 Peromyscus aztecus
CAGAGCTCTTAGTCCAGTCATTTATTCTTCCAACTCTTCTTCCTCCTTCCTGTGCCCTGGAAGTCCCAGTATATATACATTTGCAAGCAGTAACCCCTTTGGCCGTGACCACCAGGCTTCCAGGGTCAAACGGAGGGGTGATAAGAATCACATAGAGGGGCAGTAATTGTTAATTATCATTTGCAACCCAAAAGGGAAGTGACTAATAGGAAAATGAATTAACTAAAGGCTAAATTTGGGTAATATCTAAGAAGAGGGATCTTATTGCTCAACTATAACCTTAAGCGTGATTGGTAGAAAATGTTAAGAATCTATAAGTTGCTAGGTCAATGGGAGAAAATAAAACTGCCTTCTTTTTTTCCTGTGGCTCCTATCTGTCCAAGCTATCTGCCGTTTTTCTGCAGGGTGGGGGAAAGTGTGCTCAGTCACTAGGCAACCTGTGCACAGCTGGATGCCTCTGGTGATAGTTAAAGGGAGATCTGGAACCAGAGGTAAGATTTGGGAAAGGAGGAAGTAAAGCTTAATTGGCACATCCGCCAGGCCTTCTCAAACAGGTAGTCTGGACACTTCGGTCTGTTCTTAGAGAGTACAGAGGTATCTCTGATAAGGTACTTTCCTCCTTCTGGGGATGGACCTGGCCGGATGCTGCCAATGATGATAATTACAGGGAGGCTTGAACTGGGGTTCTGGCTGTGCATAGCTGTCAGCGCACAAGGTTATGTAAATATTCCTTTAGTAGAGGGGAAATGGTGCCCAATGAATGATGGAAAAGCTACAATAGCACACAAGAAACTCATAGCAGGAAACGGCTGATAATCAAAAGCCAAATATCACCAAGGCTCCTTGAGCCTCAGCTTGACCTCTGGAAGGCCCTTGGCTACTTCCAGGTATTAGCTTTGTCATAATCAGCTGAAATCCTACTTTGTACATTTTTGCAGCTTGTAGTAATAAATAAAGAGCAAGTGTTGGTGCACATACAGAGAAAGGGAACCCATTCCCTGTTAGTGTGAGCACAGACTGGGTGCAGCCACTATGGAAACCAGTGTGCAGGTTTTCCAAAGCCTAAAAATAGAATTTCCACGTGACCCAGCTGTCTCACTCCTGGACGTGTGCCCAAAGGACTCACTAGCCTAATACAGAGATGCTTAACACCTGTATTTATTGCCTGCTACATTCACCATATCAAGGAAATGGAATCAGCTCAGGTGACAATTAACTGATAAATGAATCATTAAACTACGGTATGTATTTACAACGGAATTCTATTCAGCCGTAAAAATGAAATTAGGTAACTTTCAGGAGAGTGGATGTAACTGGAAAATGTTATATTACACTAAGTAACTCAGGCTAAGAGAGACACCGTATGTTTCTCACTCAGGTATGTATCCTGGCTTCTAGATTCTATATGTGTGCATTTATGTGGGAGTGAGTGTATGTGGACCCCATAGAAATAGAAATGGACCCACAAAAAAGGGATAAAAGGTCCTTTAAGGAGGGGGACATCCTGGTGGATAGAAAGTTTTAAGTGCAGAGAGTGTTGGGAAATGGGGAAGGAGTCAGGAAAAATTAATGATGTATGAGAAAGCCGTAGGAAATCTGATACTTGATAACCTGATCAGAAAAAAAATCATTTAGATGCATGTACCTTATATAAATAGATAAAGTTGCTCCCAGAAGCCAGAGGTTATTAAATGAAACTTCCTCCCTATAAACTGTTGGTCAGTAAGGCCCCCAAACAAAAAAGGCAATTACCACTAGTGTTGAGTGTTCACCAGAACTAGGTGGTAAAACCATATTGCCGAAGATGCTGCGTGCCTTGCTTACAGGACACAGAAGTCAAGTTGGAACTGAGCTGGGAGCCGCCTCCCTGTTGGCTAGCCCTCAGAGTGTTGGGAGATGCTATGCAGACTTTCATCAACAGTCTTACTCAGCTATGGACCTTGCATTCGAAAATACTGAGCAGACAGACAAGATAAGCCCACTGATGTACTAGTGCCAAGTCTGTTATGCATGGGACACCCCACTTTCTGACTAGATTTCATCCCCTCACCGTAGGGAGGAATTCAGTTCCGGTACAGTAAACCCCATCAAAAGCCCATGGCTGGAGAGGACATAGACCCAGTGAGGAAGCTACTATCATTGTTTCGCTAAATGGACAAGATGTGACTATCAAACAACCCTCTAAATAAGCGCGTTTCTAGCCACACATTAGTGCTGTCGCCGGCTTTGGACCAAAGTTGCTCCTTACAGTGCTCAGTGGTGACTGTAGACTTGTGACTGGTCAAATCGAGAACGAATAAATGACAGTTTGAATGTCCAGTCCTAAATGAGATGTCTGGGTCACCTCCTCCAAGGCTCTGGAGAAACCACTGAAGAAAGGATGGAGAGAACGTCAGAGCTGGAGGAAGCAGAAGCCTGGTCGAACACTGACTTCCAAGCGTGACACAGCGGCTACACCCTGGAATTCCCGGCAGCTGTGGTTACTTACACACAATTGGGTCAGGCAACACCTTGTTATGGAAAGAGGAGGGACTCATGTCCCCCGACGCCCAGGATTTCTGGAGGTGGTCAGTGGTTGTCGGGGGAGGGACTGGCATCTTCAGTGATAAAATGCCCACGTTCCAGCAAACAAACCCTCACGTGTGTTCTTGTAAACATTGCTAAGGAAACTCACTGGATCGGGGGTGGGGGGGGGGGGGGGGGGGGGGGGGGGGACATGGAAGAGAGTAGAAAAGGTATTTAGGAGGAGAGAGGACCTGGTAAGAGTGGAAGGGGGACACGAGAGGATAACGGGGAGTGAAATGCACGACACACACATATGGAAACTCCATAGCGAAGCCCACAGTTGCGTGTAATTAATACACACCAATAAAACTTCGGCCTTCCTCCTGAGGAAACAGCCAGCCACCACTACTGAATTACCCTTCAAAGACTTCATGAAAGGCTTGAGCGCTCGTTCCTCTTTCTGCGAAGTGTGACCTGGGCGAGGAGAAGTCAAGCTATGGAGTCTCAACTTTCCATGCGAGTTTCGATAATTGACCCCAGCTCTCCATACCTCTCTTTCCTCCTCTGAAACTGGGGTCAATAATAGTGCCTTCCTCATAAAGTTGTTTTGATGGGAAATTGAGAGAAAAAGGCCTTAGCAGGCTGTGTGGCGTGGTAGGCGCTGGCTAAGGGTTCCTGTGATTGATTCAGCATTGCAGAGTCTGAGGGGAAGTTGGGCACGTGGCTGTGGGATGGATGGTCCTGCTGCAGCTCAGGAGGAGCACAGTTGCAGAGTCTGGTGACCCACTGGGGCTAGAAAGCCAGGGTAGGAGCTGGGAGTAAACACACTTGATTCCTTCCCGCTTCTGTTTTCCTTCACACGGTTTGAGTGTCTCAACCATCTTCCTTTGAAGTTTGTATGTTAGTGCCTCTGGGTGCATGCACACATAAGGGTTTGCTTTTCCTCTGGAGCTGTAAAATTCCTGGTTCAGCAATGTCAGGCCTTCTCATGGCTTCCCTGCCAGAGGCATCAGCAAATTCGGGGACTCTGGAGAACCAGAAACTTCACTTGGCCTCTCTTGCTGCCTCCCTGGCTATCTCGAGGGTACCCAGCAGAGGCCTTCTGCTCAGCCAGAAGAGCACTGAGGAAGGTGTCTGTTCTTAATCTGTGCTGCTTTGGATTGGAACTTGTCCAGGTGGTAAATGAGAAAATGGAGGCGGCAGCAGTGAAGGCCTTGGGGGAATGCAGGAGGAGGGAGAGGAGGAGGAGGGAGAGCAGGAGGAAGGAGAGGAGCAGGAGGAGGGAGAGGAGGAGGAGGGAGAGGAGGAGGAATGAGAAGAGGAGGAGGAGGGAGAGCAGGAGGAGGGAGAGGAGGAGGGAGGGGAGGAGGAGGCAGAGCAGGAGGAGGGAGAGGAGAAGAGAGAGGAGGAGGAGGGAGAGGAGGAGGAGGGAGGGGAGGAGGAGGCAGAACAGGAGGAGGCAGAGCAGGAGGAGAGCTGCTGTCCAGTTCCCTCAGCCAAAGCATGTGCCTGTTCTAACCCCCGGTGAGTTTTCCCCGAGTCCCTAAAGCTTCATCCAGAGTGCTCCATCTTTTCTGGTGCATTGCAAGCCTATCCCACCCCATCCTCCACTCCAGCTGCAGCCCAATCAATCCTCTGCTAGAGTGGCTGGGTGGGACTTTTCATTTCATTTTATTTTACAGTTAGAGATCTAAGTGCTATGAAGCAGGTTCGGGTGGAGAAGGGAGTAGCAATTAGTCCTGTATCTGTGGGCACCTGGGTGGGCTGTCATGGCAAGGGCCCCACGAGGAAGAGCGTCTGAGAGTTATCTATCTCAGAGAGCTGAGAAGATGAGCCTAAGCACAATCTGGAGCCCAGAAACAGTCCGTGGTGTGAGCTCCCCCGACCTTTGACCTCAGCCTCAATGCCAGGAGGCCAGGTAGGAACCAGGAAGAGGAGGGACGTTTCCTGGAAGGAGCCTAGCCTAGGGCATCATGCCTGAGCACCTGGTCCTCCCTGAAGTCATAAAGTAGCTTAAGCCACCTCTTAGCTGTCTGTCACTTTAGAGGAAATAGAGGAAGGCAAATCAGATTTTCTTTTTTTCTAGAGAAGTGAATATTTTCTGCAGAAACTGATTTTTTTTAAATTGGGTGCATTAGAGTTTCTAGAGAAACAGGATCAATAGTATATGAAGTATAAGCATGAATATAAGCGCACGCACGCACACACAGGCACACACACACACACACACACACACACACGCAAGCACACACAAGCACGCACGCACTCACACAAGCACACATGCATAGGATTGCATTCCTGTGGTGACTGAGAAGTCCCCGATTTGCCGTCTGTAAACTCAAGATCCAGATAAGCTGGTGCTGTGACTTAAAAGCCAGAGAGCCTGGGGAGTTATGATGTCAGTTCCAACCCCAGAAGAGGGGAAGACGACGTGGGAAGAGCCTGTTCAAACACTGAAGCTGGAAAAGACCCCGTGTTTTGTGTTTGGGCTTTCAGTGGGTTGGACTATGTCCATTCACACCTGGAGACTGATCAATTTTTCTGAGCCTTATGATAATATCATCCAGAAATACCCCCACAGCATCCTCAGAACAATGTTTAATCCTCTGGCTCACTTGGCTGATCAGGGGGCCAGAGAGATGGCTTAGCAATTAAGAGCTCTGGCTGTTCTTCCAGAAGACCCAGGTTTGATCCTCAGTACCCACATGACAGCTGACAAGTGTCTGTAGCTCCAGTTCAAGGAGACATTACGCCCTCTTCTGGTCTCCACAAGCACTGCATGCATATGACACACACATACATGCAGACACTCATACACTGAAAATAAATAATTTAAAAAACTAAAAAAATGACCTGCCATGCTGGGCTGTAACTAGTATATTCCAATCCCTCCCACCACACCCACTTCAGCCAGTATGTGCTCATAAGCAGGACTACCCAGTTGCATAGTGTGATGGGTTGAATTGTATCATTCCAGAATTCACCTGTGGAAGTCCAAACACCCAGTGGCTCACAGTGTGACCTTATTTGGAGATAAATATCATTGAAGGTACAGTTAAAGTAGGATGAAATCATTTTAAAAAAAAAGTTAAGCCTTCAGAACAACTCATGTCATTATAAAGAGGGAGTGTGTGTGTGTGTGTGTGTGTGTGTGTGTGTGCACATGTGTGGGGCTTTGCACATGCTAGGAAAGTTGCTCTACTACTGAGCTACACTTGAGCTAAAAAAGGAAACACGTGGGCGTAGATACATGCCCAGTGAGGATACTATGTAAAGGATAAAGGTACACACAGGGTTGACTCCCTATCAGCCAAGGAAGTTCAATGATTGCCCACAGGATATCAGAAGCTTGGGGTGAGCATGAGAGAGGTTCTCTCTCCCTCAGCCCTACTAACACCTTTGACCTGGACTTTTAGCCCCCCAGGACTGTGAATATCATTTCAATACATTTCTGCTCCTAAACCACCCACTTCCTAGTTCTGCCCCAGGCAAGCTAATTGAAGCAAAAGCAGGGAGGCTACCCCCCCCCCACACACACACACTCTGTGACCAGTAAGTCCTGAGCAGGACCAAAGTGTCCCAGTCCAGCCCCGTTGTGATAAAGCTACAGGGGAGTTGCCAGCACATTGGGTTGCAGTGTTGACCGGGACATTGTGGGCCCTTCCCAGCTGCTCTAAGGGGTCAGGGGGCACCAGAGGAATCTTGCTTTCTTGCTCCAGAGCCCTTTACCCCTTTGTCCTGTGGGCCCAGCATGGCCTTTTACAGCCTTAATTCCTGTTGGGACGTCAGTGTCTCAGCCAGTGCTCAGGGCTGTGATAGCTAAGGTATGACAGGAATGGAATTTAGTGCATTGGGGACAGATGGACAAAGGCAAGTTCATCCTTCTGCTCTTTGAGATCTAGAGGAAGTGGGGTCTGACATTTTTGGGTCAACTACTTCATGAAGATGACTTCCAAGGCCTCGTAGATCCTCAGATCTGTCCATCAGTCAGGGCCTATGCTCAGTGCATGCAGAGCAGAAAAGAATAGGAAATGCCCGAGGATTTCCAGGAGCTCCGTCCGCCTCAGTGCAGACAAGGACCTCCATACACTTGGAATGGAGCCTTCATCAGTGAGTGTACAGCAGCCACAGTGGCCGAGAAGGGAGAATGACAGTTTCAGAAAATGGAACATTTGCCACCCAGGAATCCATTTCCCATCACTCTCCGACATAATCCTGACACTGACATTATTTCTTCCTTCCACGGGTGAGGGGCAGCATGGTGCTGGCTTCCCTTCCTGTCTGCCTGGGGAGTCTTTACACCTCCTCTCTCACCATCACTCCATACTGTTGTATTCACTTTGACACCGTCTGCCGTGACTGCCCTTAACTGGACGTCCCAACCCTCAGCATTCCCATCCTTGCTTCGTCTTCCATCTTGTCCCCCTTCATCCCTTGGCTCTTATAAGAAAAGACTGGCCTGGCCTTTGGTGACCAACCTACCCAGTGCCCTCTGTGGCTATTTGCTGTCAAACAATTGTGGGCTTGGATGGTCCAGCTCAGTACCTTCTCTCCCTGCTACTGGGGGGGGGGGGGGGAACGGGACATGACACTTGGTTGTTGGCTGCCTTTCCTAGGAAGTTTTAACACAGATGACGGTACACAGGCTTGGAAGATACAGGGGGAAAGAATAGATTGGTATTTGTGGGGTTCACAGAGGGTGGGGTTGTGAAGAAGGATTCAGAGTGGCTTTTCCTGCCAGGTTTCCCTGTGACAGTGATCCTATTTAAGTTAGGGGATATCAGGACTAAGGACAGAAGGTTAGTGTCCAAGGTGGCCGTAGGTCAGTGGGTGAACTTGTGGTGTGTCTCACCTGCATTCCAGCGTGTGTCAGTGTGTCCAGGGATGTCCCAGAGCACTGAGTTACAGTGAAACTCTATGCCTGAGCTAGGATGAGATTTAGGGTTTACTGCTCCAGTTTGTTACTTCCTTTTGGGGAAGTTAGCTCCAATGGAGGTGGGGCCTTCCCACTGTTTCAGTGGTGGTTTTGAGATGGCATCAGGGCCAGAATTTGGCTCTTTGCAAGGCTAGGGTGTCTCCTTCCACTGGGCTCCATCATCTCTCTGCCCTTCTAGCTTGTTTAAATTTTGAGGAGAAAGCCCTGCCCCGTGGGGACTCTGGATGGAAAGAGGGGAGGGACAGCCGAGGCTCCACTTCTACATCAAGGGTCAGCTGAGCTGTCTAGAGCCAGCCTTGAACCTCACTGAGCTCACAGTGCTGTGTTCTCTGGGGCTAGAGAATAATAACCATGTGGAATCCAAAGCCAAGCACAGCAGATCACCATGTGCTGACTCGTGTCTAGAGTAGCCTTGCTAACACTCCCCTTCTCAGCTGGGTAAGTGTGTATCTGTCATACTCACCACGTCTCATGCTGAGGGAACCTTCATGAGCCAGCTGGACCAATGCATAGTCTATTAACCTGTGCATATTTTTCTAGATGAACATACATGCCTCTCAATTGGGATTGTCTCACAGAACAGACCTTCAGCCAAGTGGATAGTCTGAGACTGACTCAGATTTCCAGTCAACACCCATAGTGGCTGGCTGGCCTGTGTGACCAACATTAGTTGGGTGACTGTTCTGGGCCACAGTATTCATTTCTGGACACTGGGGCTTATGATGTGCATCATATATTCTGTTAGGAGGACCGAGGAAGGAGCTGATGGAGAAATGCTTGGAAAAGAATTGATACCAACAGGCAGACAGTCCTTGGCTCATTTCACTATTATGCCTTTCAAAACATGGCTTAGGGGCTAGACACTTGGCTCTGTGGTTAAGAGTACTGGCTGCTGTTCTAGAGAATCCTGATTGGATTCCCAACACCCATATGGTGGCTCACAACCATGGACACTAGGCATACAAGTGGTACCCAGATGTACATGCAGGTAAAACATCCCCTCCCCCCAGCAAAAGACATACACCAGCCAGTGAGATGGCTCGGTGTATGAAGGAGCATCCTCTTAAGCCTGGCTACTTGAGTTGGATTTCTGGAATCTACAAAGTGGAAGAAGAACTGACTCCTGCAAGTTGTCCTCTGACCTCTACACTGTAGCTGTGGTATATGTTTACACACACACACACACACACACACCCCACAGACGAGTATGAAGTATGAGAAGGACTTGTTGGCAAGATGAAAGGTTCAATGTGAGTAGGAGAGGGTTCAGAGAAGGTAATGGGGTGTGAATATGAACAAAAGAAATTATATGCATTTATAAAAATGTTACAATAAAATCCATTTTGAGGTTAAAATACACATTGCGTTTGCTGAATGAATGAATTATTTTAGGAATAAATCCTTCTGGTTTTAATGATCTTCTAAATGATTTTTCAAAACATGGATGACTTTTCCCACAGAGCCACATAATTCTTTCATTTATTTATTTGTTGTTTGTTTATTTATTTATTATGTATACAGTGTTCGCCTGCATGTCAGACCTCATTACAGATGGTTGTGAGCCACCACATGGGTGCTGGGAATTGAACTCAGGACCTCTGGAAGAGCAGCCAGTGCTCTTAACCGCTGAGCCATCTCTCCAGCCCCAGATCCACATAATTCTGACTGAAGGAAGTTTAGTGAGCAGAGCATACAGATGAAGACCCATCCCCGGGTTTGCTTTTCTTCTTTTGCAGTACTGGAATTAAGTCCAGGAGCTTGCACATGCTAGCCAAGTGCTCTACCCAAGGCACATCCACAGCCCTTAGAACTGGCCTTTCCCCCCTCAACATAATATTTTTATTGATTATTTGGGAGTTTCACATAATGCACCCCAATCACATTCATTTTCCAGTCCTCCCAGGTGCATCCCCCATCTCGTGACACACTTGCCCCCCCAAAAAAAAGAAAGAAGAAAAAAACTCCTAAGTCCAATTTGTGTTGCCTGTATATTCACTGAAATATGGTCAAGCTCCCAGTAGCCAGCCCCCTAAAGAACACTGAGTCCTACCCCACCTGCACCCCACCAGAAGCCATCGGTTGTGGAGAGATACACTTCAGCATCCTTATTACAGTTTTTAGGAGTTCTCTTCCATGGGTTTCTGTCTAGGCTGTCCCCTTTTGGGGGGGGTGTAGGATAGGGGTAGGGGTTGTCATAGAAGCCTTCTGTGTCCCTCTTTGTCAACTGTGAGTCTGTAGTCATTGATGCCATTGCAAAAATAGCTTCCTTCCCCTTTATAGTCAGCAGGAGCATCATGGATCATGGATTTCCACATGGTTTCTGGTGACAGCATGGACTACAGACATCCACATGGTCTCTGGCATCAGCAAGTGCTACCAACCTCAGCATGGTCTCTGGTGGATGTACAGACCATGGACGTCAACACTGTCTCTGCTGCAGCACAGGCCACGGATATCAACATGACCTCTGGGGCATGGGCCACGGACTCTAATCTGGTCCCCAGTGGCAGTCCGTCCTGTGGACATCACTATAGCTTTAGGAGGCAGCACAGACCGCAAACATCCACGTGGCCTTCGGTGGTAACACAGACTGTGAATATGCACTTGGCCTTCTGTGGGAGCACAGACCATGGACTTCAACATGGTCTCTAACTGCAGTTCAGACCATGGACACCAATAAATACCAAAAAGCCATTTCAGTTTTTGTCAACTTAAGAACTTAAAAAAAATATGTCCTGAAAATACATTTTCTTTCCAGTGGTGCCCAGTAAGCTAGATGACAGGTTAGTTTTTCACAAATGCAATAAAACATGAGGGGCTAAGTGTTTACAGAAACTCAAATGTTTGCAAACAGCAGAGTTGTAATTGATGGTGTTGGGCTGAAAAAGAAATTACTTTGCTCACAGCTTTGAGACAGAGCCAGTGTTGTGTGTGTGTGTGTGTGTGTGTGTGTGTGTTGCCTCCTGACTGCTTGCACATAATGAAGCTCCTGGGTTTTGGTGTTCACATGCATCTCCTTCCCCAGGTGGCTGTCTGTTGGCTTCCTTTTGCCAGGCTGCCAGCTGGGAGGCTGGTTAGAAGGTTGGAGTCGTGACTCTGTCAGAAGCATATTCTGGATGCCATCCAGAGGATTGTGCAAGAAATGGACTAAAGTTCCTTATAGAAAGGGGTTGAGTTATTCTTCAATTCTTCAACGGCATTTAGTTTACAGAAGAATGAAATGGAACTATAAGTTGACCAGATTCTGCTATGAGGAAGAGACTGTGTACTTAGACTTTTTGAATTCCAAATACTTCCAAGTTAATTTATTACTTAGAAAGTTTTCTCGTGAGCCAATGACAGTCTCGGGTTCATCATTCAGGGCATTGAAAACTTCAGCACATATCTTTGCTTTTCAATGCCCTAACACTGCCCCCGCCCCTGTTTCCATGGTGTCCTCAGCTCAGTGACAGAAGCCATTTTACAGAAAAATTTTTTTTGTAATGTAAAAAAGAAAAAAAGAAATAAAGACTTAACTGTGGACAGAGACAAAACCTGTCATGTCCTGCCAAGAGTCACCCTACAAGTCAAAGGTTTGTTGTCATTTTCGAAAATTCAACAACGTGGACAAGGATGGTTCCTTCAGAATCTGGATCCCCGGGTGCTGGGGAAAGTAGGGTAAAGGTTCCACATGGGCCTCTTGGAGCCTAAGGCAGGATGCCTTTAGTTCTGGCTGCCATTGTTCTTGCTAGGAGGCTAGTGACCACCCGATTGCAGGGACATAGGGAAAAAGAGACTTCTAATGTAGGTCTCCTGTGGGAACTGTTGACTTAGAAACAAGGCTTTTACTCAGTGGTGCTCTCCTGTAATCCTAGCTCTCAGGAAGTGGAGGATCATGGGTTTCAGGGAGTCTGGGCTACATAGAGGGACATTGTTGCAAAAGAAAAAAAAATATAAGAAGAAAGAAATGGAAGGAAGGGGGGAGAGAGGGAGGGAGGAAGGCAAGCTTCTTCCTCACATCTCTTAAAGCTTAAATTCCTTTGGATATGGTAACACTCATACGAATCATGTGTATTTCAAAGTTAGTGAGTTTGCTAGATCGTCCTGGATCAAGAGTTTTATTAAAGTTGAAGGCTGGGCAAGAGGAAGGAGCAAGACATGGCGAGGTAGAGGGGCAGTGTGTTCTTCAGATGGAGGTAACATCCTGAGGTTGTCAAAGGCTGTAAAGCTTGGGCTTGGAAAGCTCTGACTTGAAAATGGCAGTTTCTCTTGTGTCCTTTGGATCTAGTCGTTTGGAGCTGATTGAGTTCATCTGGTGTTTTGCTTTGCATTAACTAGTACAGTAAACGTACTCATGGCTGAGGCTGGCTCCTGGCTCCTGTCAGTATCTGTGAGACCATGAGAACACCACCTGTGAATCTCCAGCTTGCGGCTTCCAGGTGGTAACACCTTGTCACCGTCAGAACCCAATTCTTCTGCAATGTGTCCTTCTTTTTCTCAGTTTCTGTCTCTGTCACTGTTTCTTCCCAGTAAAATGCAAAAAATTTACCTTACTACTTTTTTATTTTTAAATGTTGGTAGCATTAAGGTTTTTTTTTTTTTTTTTTTTTTTTGCTTCTGCAACCACAAAGTTGTCTTCTGACCTCCACATGTGTGCCATGGTACACACCCACACCCACTCACACCCACTCACATCCACTCATACCCACTCACACCCCCTCACACACTAATAATATGTTTGAAAAAAATGAAATGTCCTGAAGTCTCTAATTGTGAAATTTTCTATTTCTACTTCAGTTCTGTCAGATTCTTATTTCATGTATCATCGTTCTTTCATTAATTCCACACACAAATTGGGCCTTTTGTATCATTTAAAAAACTTGGTTCCTTTATAATTACTTAATGTTTGTCTTTATTACTGATAACATTCCCTGTTCTGAAGTCTTCTTTGGTATCAGCGCAGCAATTCCAACTTTCTTTTGGTTAGGTTTTTGTTAATGTTTTTGAGGCAGGGTCTCACTCCATAGACTAGTCTGTCTTGGAACTGATGATGTAGCCTAGGCTGGGCTCAGACTTGTAATGAAACTCCTGCCTTGAAAGTCTGAGTCCTGGGTGTGGTGGTTTGAATAAGGATGGCCTCATAGGCTCATGTATTTGAATGCTTGGGCCCCAGTTGGTGAACCTGTTTGGGAAGGATTAGGAGGTGTGGCCTTGTTGGAGGAGGAGTGTCTTGAGGTTTTAAAAGCCCACACCACCCCCAGTTAGCTCTCTCTGCTTCCTACTTATGGATTAGGATGTAAACTCTCAGCTACTGCTCAAATTCCATGCCTGCCTATCAGCTACAATGCTTCCCACCATCGTGGTCATGGATTCACCCTCTGAAACTGTAAGCCCCAATAAACCCTTTCTTCTATAAGTTGTCTTGGCTGTGGTGTCTTGTCACAGCAATTTAAAAGTATCCAAGACACTGGGATTACAGATGTGAGCCGCTGCTTGATTCTTGCCAGTGTTTTATGTGTGTATTTTAAACTACATTAATTTTTTTTGAGACAGAGTCTTACTGTATAGTCCAGAACTTGATATGGAGGCCAGCCTAGCCTCAACTTACAGTGACCTTCCAGCCTATGCCTCTTAAGTGCTAGGATTACAAGTGTGTGCCTGCCACCATGTCTGATTTATATAGGTCTTTAAGTTTAAAGGGGTTTCTCGTGGAAAACATGTATTTAGGCTTTGCCTTTTCCCCCTTCCTGTTAGGCATTCTCCTTTATTTTATTTATTTACTGTTAGTGTGTGTGTGTGTGTGTGTGTGTGTGTGTGTACCATGGCACACATGTAGAGGTCAGAAGACAACTTTGTGGAGTCAGCTGTCTCCTTCCGTCTTTACATGGACCCAGGGTGGGAACTGGATTTAACTCTTGATTAGACCAACGGGTTCTCAGCCATTTCCACATCTTCCACCAGCTTTCAGATCTGTCCTTCCATCGTCTTTTAACTTGCAAGGTTTGATTTCTAGCAAAAGATACGCTATAGTTCTTCTTTGTTCCTTCATACATAATGTGACTTTTTAAAAACCTCTACATTTGCCTTCTAGATGTCTCTCTTTTCTGATTTAAGTAATTTTAATATAATATTCCTGGATATGTATGACTTTAGCTTTCCTGCTCATCTTGGCATCACTGAGCTGTTGTAATCTACAGTTTGGTGTCTGTCGTAATTTTGGAAAATTCTCAGCCATTAATATGTCTTCTACACTCTTCTCTTTGTTTCTTGCAGTCAAAAACACATCTGCGAGAATGTCTGACATCGGCTTTTAGCGTGTGGATGTTCTGTTCTCTTTTCTTGTGTCATAGCTTGAGTAACTTCTAAAACAGTTCATCAGTTCTTTCCTCAACTATGCCAAGTCTGCTAATGAGCACACCTAAACAGTCTGTCTTTCTTTTCCACTACATTCCTTCCTGTTTGCTGATCTAGTATACTGTCCAGCGATCTCAGTTATTCCAAGCCCTGTGGAAAATAGTTCCAACATCAACATTGTACCCGAGTCTGGTGATTCTGCTCTGTTCTGTTGTCTGCTGTGGTCTGGACTT
This sequence comes from Peromyscus aztecus, assembly GCA_902168405.1. Taxonomy (NCBI): domain Eukaryota; kingdom Metazoa; phylum Chordata; class Mammalia; order Rodentia; family Cricetidae; genus Peromyscus; species Peromyscus aztecus. The sequence continues at coordinate 14,008 of CABHPQ010001141.1, forward strand.
CACATATAATTCTGGAACGTGTTTCTGCATTCCTCCAGGCATATAAGTCTCCCCCTAACTCTTTCTCCAGCTCCAAGGGGCTTTCACCAGTGTCCTGGGGGTATTGTCCTGTCCCTGCAGAGCAAACCTTTCTGTTACCTAGAGGAGGTGGGCAGTGACGTCTAGACGTCTTGTTTCATCCCTCTGTGAGTTGCTGTGATGACAGAACAGCTTAGGGAAAGCTTGATTCTGGCTCATGGTCTCAGAGCATCTCAGTCCAGTATGGTGAGAAAAGCGTGGCAGGTGTGTTATTTGTTTGTGCTGTGGAACATTGGTTTTGATGATGCAGGGATGTGTTGCATTCTTTCATGTTGCATTTGTTTAACTCTGTGAAGCTGTGATACTTTGCCTGTCTAAAACACCTGATGGTCTAATAAAGAGCTGAATGGTCAGTAGCAAGGCAGGAGAAAGGACAGCGGGGCTGACATGCAGGAGAAATCTGGGGGGGGGATAGGAAGAGCAAGAGAACAAGGAAAGTAGGACATCAGGGGCCAGCCGCCCAGCTACACAGCAAGCCATGGAGAAAGAAGTAAAGAAAGGTATACAGGAATAGAGAAAGATAAGGTAGATAGGATAATTTAAAGTTAAGAAAAGCTGACTAGAAACAAGCCAAGGCTTAGCATTTATAATTAAGAATAAGTCTCCATGTGTGATTTATTTGAGAGCTGGGTGGCAGGCCCCCCAAAAGAGTAAAAACAACCAACAACACCCTCACCTCCTAAAGGTTTGACAACCTTCCAAAACAGTGCCACTGACTGGGGGGAAAAGTTCTCAAAGCATGAGTCTGTGGGGGACGGTCCACACTCAAACCATACACTCCCACAATGGCCGCTTTCCCTCTCCCTCCAGCCCATATCATGGGAGATGCTTTCCTTGTATTCTCTTCAACCCCTTGGAGTCTTCAGAGAAAAGCCACCGAGGGGCACAAACTCCCCTGGACTCCACACTTTCTTGGCCACCCACACTGCATCCCCCTTAGCTCATTAAGTATTCTAGCTGAGTTCTTCCTGGTTTGTAGCTCCCACCTAAGGCACCAGGAATGCTCCATCTCTCGGTGTTCCTGAGATGTCAAGCTGGCTGCCTGCCTACACCCTCAGCTTTCTTACAGGTTCAACCAGGCATCCTAAACACGTGGGTTTTCCAGACTGTGTTGTTGCTGTAGAGGTGGAAACATTATTCTTTCCAAGTGTGGTCATATGGGGTGGGAACCGGGAACCAGAGTAGGCCAGGCTTTTGCTCACCTGGGTCTTAGTTACTCTTCTATCGCTGTGACAAACCACCATGACCTAGGCAACGTATGAAAGGAAGCGTTTAATTGGGCTGACAGTTTCAGAGGGTTGAGAGTCCACCATGGAGAGGCAACGTGGCAGTAAGCAGCAGCTGTGGTTGACGAGCTGAGAGCTCACATTCCAAATCAGAAACAGGAAGCAAAGAGCCGCAGTGGTGGTGCAGAGTATTATTTTCAGGTGTGTTACTTTTGTCTATGTTGCATTTGTTTAACTCTGTGAAGCTGTGTGACTGTGCCTGTCTAACACACCTGATGGTCCAATAAAGCGCTGAACGGCCAATGACAAGGGACTGGCAGGCAGAGAAAATATATAGGAGGAGAAATCTGGGAAAGGGAAGAGCAAGGAGCGAGAAAAGGAGGAGAGGAGGACACCCAAGGGGCCAGCCACCTAGCTACGCAGCAAGCCGCAGAGTAAGAAGTAAAGAAAGTTATACAGAACAGAGAATGACGAAAGCCCAGAGGCAAAAGGTAGACAGGATAACTTACATTAAGGAAAGCTGGCTATAAGCAAGCCACGCTAAGGCTGGGCATCGTAAGTAATAATAAGCCTCCATGTGATTTATTTGGGAGCTGGGTGGTGGACCCCCCAAAAGAGCAACGAGTAAAAAACAACCTACAACACCTATCCAAATTTCCGTTCCTATCAAGGCCAACTTAAGTGCCACCTTCTTCCAAACTTTGTCTAAATTCCCCAGTTAGAACTACTGTTGCTAACTAATCTCCTGGCTCTTGGATCTGGTTGCTGTGTTTCTCTTTACACTTAACCTTGCTTGATCTTGCTTCATGGAGGCAGCTCCTGAGGGCTATTTTCACAACCCTCTGGTACTCCTAGGTTGTGTGCATCATTGATGAAATAAAGCCAGATGTTTTCTGTATGAACCTTTCCTCTGCCTCCCATTGCTCCTAAGTTCAAGTTGAGCTTGTGGTGCTCTGTGTGATCTGATCTCTCCTTCCTCTTCATCGGAAGAGCCCTTGAAGCAGGACCAGGGCATATCTGTGTCATTATCTCTTAGATGTGTCCAGTATCTGCCTAGAACTGAGTAAGAACTCCATAAATAAGTGCCAGAACGAGATGCAATGGAATTCCAGCCGAATCATTGATTGAAATGACTCAACAATGATGGGGTTGTCTTCACCCCTCACACCCATCCCGATTCTTCCTTCCTCATTGCGTAGTCCTCTAGTGTAACTTGGGGAGAAATCAAGTTATAATCACTTTATAAAACATGCAGATGGTCCAGAGTCTCCAGACTGCTATGACCCTGTTAGGTGTGGTGGCACATGCCTGTAAGCCCAGCCCTTTGGGATTACAAATTTAGATCACAGGAAGGTCACAAGAATGAGACAGTCCTGGGCTGCACATCGTTCAGTGTCAGTCTTAGATCCATAGCCAGCCCCTGTCTCAGGGGTGGGGGTGGAGGGGATAGTTCTATGACCAGCAAACCGGCATGACAGCAGACTGGCTGTTTCCAATTCTTTGGGGATGACAGCAGTAACAGGAGTCTCTGCCAGCTTTTGTCTCGTAAGAAAACGAGTGAAAAGTCCCTGCCTTGTTTTTCACATTTCATGGGAAGAAGAGACCCAGGCATGCCAGGAAAATGTTGAGGTGAGGTGGGCAGCTCCTCCTACAGCAGCAGAATCTGAACTTCAGCCGCAGACCAGGGCACATCCTAATGTGTCCCCTGCCCCTTCTTCTGGCTGAGGGAGTTTTGCCTCTCTGTGTCTCTGTTTCCATGTTTGTCACGAGGTGATGTGAGACCTTGTTCTTGGGACACAGAATGAGGTACTACCAATGATGATAAGAAAAGCATTACAATAATATTTGGAAGCCCATGTCACAGGACATCGGGAAAAATAAGAAGTGGTGTGGAGCCAGGGGACACAGGTTCTCAGGAGGGCCATAGCTCAGTTTTGACAATGTTGAGCTATTCCCTGAACTGCAGTGACAGCCCAGGGCTTTGGGTGTTTTTTTTTTGTTTTTAAAAAGATTTATTTAATTTTATTTTATGCGCATGAGTGTTCTGCTTGCATGCATGTATGTGCACCATGTGCATGCATTGCTCATGGAGGCCAGAAGGGGGCGTCAGATCCCTTGGAACTGGAGTTGTCCATCGGGTGGGTGCTGGGAGCTGAGCATAGGTCCTCTGGAGGAGCAGCCAGTGCTCTTAGTCGCTAAGTCATCTCTCCAACAGACTCTCACGTCTCTGCTCAGAAGGAGGCCAACTAAGGTTCTCCTGAGGGAGTTCTGAGAAGTGGAAGCTTTTATTTTTTCCTGGGGCCCTCATGAAAATGTTGATGCTAGCTGGAACATGCAATGGGGGCTGGCCCCAACTCCTTGGCAGGAGGCCTTGGAGTCATTTGAGGATTTCATTTCATTAGAGGGTAAAGCTGGGGGCTCCTGAGATCATGCATATTCAACATTGAGCTCAAGTCAGTAGTGAGAGCATCCTGAAGACACGATGCAATGGTGGAGAACTGTACAGAGTTAAGAAAGGAGTCCTGGGGTGGGGGCCTTGGCACGCTAGCAAGGAGGTGCTCAGTGGGGATTGGGACAAGAGGCTAGGGTGGGTCGGAAGTAATGGCAGGGTCCAGGGAGGGGGTGCTCTGAGGGTCAGATCTGGAAGCTGCCACACGTGTAGCTTGTCTTGAGTATCTGAACAAGACATGTGAGCAGGCACAGGATTCTATACCCACAGTGTGTGCACAGTCAGAGCAGCCCAGGGGAAAAGCCCCTCATTTCTCTTGGAGAAGATGAGGCAGCATGTACAGAGAGGTCTCCTTCCCCCTTTTCCCGGAGAGTGAAAAACACAACGTGGCCAGCCTTTCCCTTCTGACAAAATTTGGCTCAGACCTGTGATGGAGGAGGGCCTCCATGTGATACCCTGGAATCCCATGCTGCATCTGTGGAAATCCCCCAAGCAATGCCCCCCTGACTTCCCAGTCTCAACCGACTGCAGTGTCCAGCTTCATGGGCCCTTAAGGGAAATGTCGTGTTTTGGGGATATGATTCTGGTGTATTACCTGCTGGTTCCATACTCCCAGAAGGTGGAAATAGTGAACATGAAGTGTCTATGGTCACAGGCCCAGGATCCTAGCCTAGGCAAGAGCAGGATCGGCATCAGATCACCAACGTTGAGCATGAACTTGAGGTAGCCTTGGTTTTCCCTGTCTCTAAACTGCCAGAGGGAGGAAGGCTTTGGGAGGAGAGTTACATTTTTACACTCCTCCCATTCCCAGAGGAAACCCTTCTTTGAAGAAAGGCTGGTGGAGAAAGCAATTCTGTGAGGCTATCCTTGAAGCTGCCACTGTGTTTGAAAAGGGATTCGGTATGTTGGGTTCACACTCTCCTTCCTGGGTCTAGGCAGAAACCCTAGGACTCCTTTGGGGAAAAAAAAAACAACCCCCCAAATAACAAAACTATGAATGTGCTCTAGCCATTCCCCTTGGAGGTATTTACCCTGGAGAAATGGAAACATGCCACACAAACGCTGGTATGCAAATGTCTTTTGGTAACAGTCCCAAAACAGAAGCCACCCACATGTCCATCAGCAGGTGAGTGGACTAAATCGTGTCACGTGTGTATGGGGAACTATGACTCAACAGTGAATGGAATGGGTAATAGTGACACATGCAAGACACGGATGAACCTCACAACGCTGACGCTGAGATGAGAGACGCGGGCTTGGAGTAAGTATGTGCTTGTTACTATGTACCATGTAATTCTACTTACATAAAGTCATGGGAAATACAACATATCCCATAGTGACAGACAGACAGACAAACAAAGTAGTGTAGGGATCACCTGGAGGTGGCCTTGGGAAGGAGGGAGGCGTATGAAGAGCATCAGGAAGCTTTAGGGGTGCCGAGCAATGCTCCCTGCTTTCACCACAATGCTGACTTTATGGGTGTACACATATACCACAATATACCAAATTACTAAATTGCACACATTAAACACATCATTTGTCATGTTAATTATATCTAGAAGACATTTGAAAAGGAAACCGCGACACTGCTTTCTTTTTGGTCTTGGATTACTAACTTTAAAAGCACAGAAATGCTTTCCAAATTCTCTCCAAAGCTGGTCCTATGAACTTGTTCTGTGCAGGGCTGGGCCCAGTTCCTGTCCTGCTGGTCATCGGTGGTAGATGACTCCAAGGGTTCCCAGAAAGCTGTGTGGGGAAGCTCTTTCCCTTGTCCCAGCAGGACAGCTTGAACTCCCTGTGTTTTTCCCTCCCCTCCCCTTCCCACTTCTTCTTTATCCTCCTGACATTGACCCACTCTGTAGCCTAGGCTGGCAGCTTCTCCTGCCTTGGCCTCCCAAGGTGTGTGCTGACACCCCTGCCTCAGTTTTCTCCTTCTAACTTTTGCCACCCTCTCCCCACCCAGCAGGGCTGGTCATCCTCTTGTGCACGAGCCTCTCATTAAAGCCAGACCTCCCCCTTCAGAGGGGCATTTTTGTCTAATGGTCAGATCGCCTCTTTGGAGAGTTTGTTGCCATGGGGCACTTGTTGAAGACTGGTATTTCCCAGGCTAGGGATTGAGACCCTCAGCAGGTGGGGTAGAGCTCTGGTTCACGGCTTTTCCAGGCATTCAAATGAACTGAAAAGAACAGCCCTGCTTGGGTCCCAGGTGGAGAGGGACAGGACAGATGTTCACCGACTCCCAGCTCTGCCTATCTCTCTCCCTGTCTCTCTGTGCAGCAGGACCCAGAGACTCACCTCTTAAGTACTAACCAAGCAACAAGCTTTTGGGCTTCATTGTTTTCTTTTTTTAAAATTTATTTCTCAATCCGTGGTATGTACCAAGTACTGGGTTAGGTGCTGGGTACTGCTCGGGAAGTTCATGACTGAGGGTCATGATTCAGAGACAAAGCAGGGTACCCATCCTCACAGTGCTGGAGTAAAGGAAGTGTGCAATGTTTCAGACCCCCAACACTTGCTAACTTCCTGCTTGCTCTCAAGGTCTTATTTGTTAAAGAAGGGAAGTCCCTTAGGCCTAGCATCAGGCAGGGTTATGTCTTGGAAAACCACTATGGTGGTTATGTATCTATATACATATCTCCATACATATATGGAGATATAGATATATAAAAAGATCTACTATCTTATGTTCAAATATGAAGGTTAGTTGCACTAAAAACAGCCACACTGGACTAGAGAGACCTGGGTTCAGTTCACAGCACCCACATGGCAGCTTCACAGCCCTCTGTAATTCCAGTTTCTGGTCTCTGTGGGCACCAGCATGCACTTGGTACACAGACATACATGAAGGAAAAGCACCTATGCACATAAAATCAAATAATCTTTAAAAATTAAATAGCATTCACACCATTATGCAGTGGTCACCCTGTCCACCTCTAGATCCTTTTATCTTCAGACTGAAACTTTGCACCCACTGGAAGATCATTGCTTATTTCTCCCTCCCTGGAAACTGCCATTTTATTTCCTATTTCTAGGAATTTGACTGTTCTAGGTACCACATATAAGTAGAACTGTGCAGTGTTTGTCCCTTGTGCTGGCTTATCTCACTTAACATGATGCTGTCAAGTTTCATCCTTGCACAAATGCATAGGCAACCATTTCTCTCTTTTTAAATGTAGACTGCTACCCCTTGGATGGCTAGTTCACCCTTTGGCCACTTATCTGCTGCTGGACACTTGGGTTGTGTTTATCTTTAGGCTGTGGATGCTGCTGCTTTTCCGGTGGGCACACAGATGTGAACATGCATTCCTGTTGTGAATTCTTTGGGTCTGTGCTCAGAGCTTAGATTGCTGGATGAGGTAGTGATCTATGCTTCATTTCTGAGAAACCACCACACCCCTGCCCACACCATCTCCTCCAGTTCATGCACCCCATAGCAAAGTTGGAGTTTCTCTAGATCCTTACAAGTACTTGTGTTCTTCTGGTTGACCATGGTTTAGTCATCATAATGGCCATGAAGTGTTATCTCACTCTTTGGTTTTGACTTTCATTTCTCTCCCACCTGGTGAAGGTGACTATATTTTATGTGTCTATGAGGTCTGTTTTCCTCTAGAAAGAATTTTTTTTTAAGTTTTCAACAAAATCAAACAGAACAGAACATGTTATGGTGGCAATAAAAACCCACTAAGAATAATTCCTTCTGGTCAAGAGACTAGTCTCTGACCTGGGTAGAGACCTAACATTCTGGTTGGGCTGGGCCAGTCACTTGACCAAGAGACTGCCCCCAGGGAGGTGGGCTCACCTGAAGCCTCCTAAAGAGATGGGTGGAATAGTGAGTCCTTCAACCAGATACTGTACTTTTCTCTCCCAGCATCCCTGTTCCTAGCACGGTAGTTCATTTGGATGCAACCATGCCACCTGATAAGCCTGTTTACTTCTGTTAATTCCTCAGGGAAGTGTAACTTCTCTTTTTCTTCCTTCTCTCTCTTTCCTAACCATGGTTTCCTTGACACGGTGGATTTCCCAACATTTGGGGCTTCCTTATTCTTCCTCCAAGGCTTCCACCCTGCCACGTGGCTTCTAGTCAGCCGAGGTGTGTTCAACAGCATGGCTTTTCCACTTCTCTCCCCCTCAGGGGAGCTGCTGGGGTATATATTTTGCTTGCCCCCAGGGGTTCATTTTTTCAATTGTAATAGAATTGTCCTTGAGCTTCTGTTTGAATCCATTCTTAAATTCTTTTATTAACGAGACTAAGAACCCCCCAAAGGGACCCTGATTTACCCAGTATCAGAAGAATATCTGGAACACCCCCCACACACACACAACACACACATACACACACCCTTCCACGCCACCTCCCCCCATGCATGCACACCTTTTCCTGATTTCAGTTTTCAACAAGTATGCTTTTCCTAACTCGGTGGGGAACAGTTCTGGAGGGGTGGGGGGACATCAACAACTGCCCTACTTTTCTTAGGGGACAGTCTGAGACCCTTCTGTGGGTCACAAGCCTCAGGGCAGCAGTGCCTTTCTGTGTTGGTCAAGCAGGAGGTGTAGGGGCCTGGAATGTGAGAAGACAGAGGAGAGGTGAAGGAGAAGGAAGCCATATCAACTATCAAATAAAGAGGTTACAGGCCCCCGAGCAGTTGACACACACTTCCCTACTACATGGTGGGGGGCGGGGAGCAATAGCTCGCTTCTGTAATTTTGCCACAGATCTAATCTTGCTCCAGTCGAAGGTAGTTTGCAGGTAGGGGTTCCTGCTCTTTCTTTTCCCATAGAAGGCACAGTTCTGGCTAGGTTTGAGACTTGCTTGCACTTGGGCCATCTCTAGAAATAGCCACCCACAGAGATGTTTATATAGTTTAGGCCTTTCTAAAGCAAAGCGTGCAGAGGGTCTGTCTCTACTGAGCTTTCCATCTGCAGAGTGAGAGCCATAGTTGTGGGTCATGTCCTGTTTCTGTCTGTGTCCCGTCATGATGTGTTGTGTGTCCCCCATTGTAGCTAGAGTTTTCCTGCCTGGCCCACAGTCAGGACAAATCTCTGTCACCTGCCAGTCCCACAGTCGCTTAGACCCAACCAAGTAAACACAGAGACTTATATTGCTTACAAACTGTATGGCCGTGGCAGGCTTCTTGCTAACTGTTCTTATATCTTAAATTAATCCATTTCTATAAATCTATACCTTGCCACGTGGCTCGTTGCTTACTGGCATCTTCACATGCTGCTTTTCATGGCGGCGGCTGGCAGTGTCTCTGCCTCAGCCTTCCACTTCCCAGAATTCTTCTCCTCTTTGTCCTGCCTATACTTCCTGCCTGGCCACTGGCCAATCAGTGTTTTATTTATTGACCAATCAGAACAATTTGACATACAGACCATCCCACAGTACCCCATTCTGTTCCCTCAGGTACCTAGGATCTGGTCCAGGACTAGAGAGGTAAATAAGCCTCCAGGCCTTTCTGTCAAAAGTTGCTACTCTGAGACATGAAGGTTGTAATCATTCCAGGGATGTGACCCACTGTTGACACACAGAATTGTACTATTACCTCAGATCAGAAGCAGAGCTGCAGGTCATTACCGGCACCTTTTTCAATCTTACAGATTTGAAGGCCTCCCTCAGCCTCTGAAGTAGCATTAGAGAGGGATCATTGTTTAGGAGCACTGGTTGCTTTTGCAGAGGACAATGACTTAGTTCCCAGCACCCACATGGTGGCTCACAACCTTCTGTAACTCCAGTTCCAGGGGATATGATGCCCTCTGCTGATCTCTGTGGGCACCAGGCATGCATGTGGTACACACACATAAATGCAGGCAAAACATTCAAATTCATAAAATAATAAACAAATATAAAACTATTTGATTTCTTAAATGAACGGTTGAATTCCCAGAGGATGTATGTGTCATTGCATGGGGAGATTTATAGTTGAGAAATGTGACCCTGGAGTCTAACTTAGCCAGAGCCTCACTGTAATAGCAATCTGACTAGAGCAGCGTTGAAAGTCCATGTGGAAGGCCCCTGTTCTGCCATTTCTGCTGCTTGGATTGTCATCTCCTACCCTGACAATTATAATCTGTTTATATAATCTGTCCTTTGAAAAACCCCTCTTGACTCCACAAGCATTTGGAAATGCAAAATCTGGCACCCAAGCGGCTATGGTCATCTGTGAGTGACTTGGTGCCAGGGTATCTGATGAGGCGGGAGCCGGTTTTAATTGTTTCTTTGGAGGATGAGAGACTCCAGCCACCAGTCACACACTGAGGGAACGTGTGGTGTCCCCACATCTGCTGCTCCTGGAGAGGCTGCCCTCATGGTGTGCTCCGTTTCTTAGAGTGGCAAAGAGAAGTGTGAGCGTTATACTGAGAAAAGCTGCACACTCTCCTAGACACTTTCATCAGAAATTTGAGCCTGACCCCAGCACTGTGCCCTGCCAAGTTCCTCTGGGTCATGGCCAGTTTCTGCATCTCCTGGAGGCTTCCTGACTGCATGTGAACGCTCCCTTGTGCCAAGGCCAGAGATAGGCTGGGGATGCAAGGAGACTGCCAGGGAGCAGCTCAGGGGCTGCTGGGTGCCCAGGGATGTGTGGGCTCCTTCTCCACAGAGCAGGGAAGACAGATGCTTATGGAGTCCCTTTGTGCCTACCCAGGCCGGATCCCAGGTTCCTGTGTCTTTGCCCACCAAGAGCCACAGGCAAAGTTGGGTCTGGGAGATACAGAAATAATGGCCTTTGGCTGTCCTGGCACTCTGGAGACCAGCCTGGCCTCGAACTCACAGAGATCTGCCTGCCTCTGCCTCCTGACTGCTGGGATTAAAGGCCCTGACTTTTCAGTTTTCTTTGAATGGATCTGATCTAATTTAAAGGGCTTGATCTTGTGGGGATCACATCCCATTTCTCCTCTCATCTTTATCTTATCCTCTTACCCCAGCTTCAAAGAGCCACGAAACCTTTTAACAAAAATCCACTGGTAGCTTTAAGTCCCTTGGCATTAACTATTGTCGTTAAGTATTATTTAAATATCTGTTTAAGTTCTTTGTGGACCTCCCTAAAGGTTACCAAAAATAGTTATGACTGTATCATAGACAAATGGAAACAGAAAGGATGAAGCTTGTACACTCACCATCCCTTCATTGTGAGCCAGCTCCTGGGCGAGCTTCCTCCTAGTTAGCGCCCCTGTGGGCCAGCGTCTGAGTGGCTGTGAATACCGTGTGCTGTGCTTTGCCTTTCCTCTTTAGTATTGGGCTGCAGCATTTTCCACTTTGGAACTGAATGGTCGCCATAAATCATTTGAGAGTCTGTAGACTAGTAAAGGATGGAATTTCTTTGAAAACTAGCCTTATTTGCTCTTTCAAAACCATTACTTCTGGAAGCAACTACTCCTTCTAAAGAGTGCTGGCACTCTGTCCCCAGGCTCACCTCTGAAGCTCCATGTCTTTGTCCTGGACTTTGGTATTCAAATTCCTGGGCAGGGTCCTCTTTGAGCTGTCCTCACTGCAGGGTACAGGAGCTGCTTCCTGATTTTACTTGAGGGAATTCAGACCCCACTCCGGTCTTCTGTTTATTATTATTGTTGTTATTATTATTACTTGCCTCACCTACGGTGGACATCAAGGGAGGTGGGGGAGGTGGCCTAGATGAGGGCTATCCAGTCTTGTGCATTAACCACGTGAGTCAGTTTAACTGGTTCCAGAGTCACATGTGGTGCACACTTGAAATAATAAGCCCTGGCTAGGCTAAGGCTAGCAGACCCCAGATGTGAGGCTAGACCCTGACGCATAGCAAGACCCCATCTCAACAAACGAAACTGTTTCCTGATTTCGTGACGGAGAAAGTTCAGCTTGTCTTCCAGCTTTCAGGCTGACAGTTTCCCAAAATCCTTGAACAAGAAATGAAGCAATAAATCAAGAATCAGATAGGACCTCTGTCTCCTTCAACACCCATCCATGCTAAGCTAACTCAGATGACTTTTTCTAAAGGGGCAGGGGTGATGTAAGCTCATGAAAGGTTTCTTGGGTGTCCCTATTGTCATGTGATAAGGTCAATGTGTTTTCTATATTGCATTAAAGAGGTTTATCAGGGGAAAAAAATCTCATAGGCATCATCAGAGATAACTTCAGATACCATAAAGGCAGACACAAGAAATGAAATGTGGTGTACTTTTGGGAAAAGTTAAGGATTTTCCAAGTTCATTTTTATTAGATTGGTACTCTGCTTTCACCCTGACTTTAGGACAAGACGTAACTCCATGAGCCTGGGCAGTGATCTGGATCAGCTTGTTTTCTCTTTCAACATTAACACTGTGGCTCCCAGCAGTGGGAAGTGGCATTTTATAGTAAAAGCAAAGAGAGAGAGAGAGAGTTCAGGACAATAAAGCAGGAAAGTCACACCTACCTCTTGCCTGTTGCCTTAAAGCCTTAAAGGTCCTTATTCCAGGGGAAATGGGCCAGATAGAGTGTGAACACCACATTCCCTAGTTTATCACAATGATATTGGACCCCTCTGTCTTCCAATCACAGTTCCCCTGTGCTGTTTATTTTTTTTCCCAACTTAATTCAAACTACAGTCATCCGGAAAGAGGGAGAAAATGCCTCCATCAGATTGCCTGTAGGCAAGTCTGTGGAAACATTTTCTTGGTTAATGATTGATGTAGAAGGGCACTGTGGGTGGTGTTATCCTTGGGCAAGTAGTCCTAGGGTATATAAGAAAACTCAGAGGTTACGAGTACTGGCTGCTCTGATGACCCAGGTTCGATTCCCAGCACTGGCATGGTAGCTCACCATCATCAGTGACTCCAGTTCCAGGAAACCAGTGCCCTCTTCTGGCCTCTGAGGGCACCAAGTATGCACATGGTTCATAGACATTCGTGCAGAAAAACACAACATAAAGATAATATTTAGAATTAAAAAAAAAAAAAACTGAGCAAGCTATGGAGAGCAAGCCCGTAAGCAGCATGCCTCCATGGTCTCTGCTTCAATTCCTGCCTCCAGATTCATGCCTTGAGTTTTTGACTTCTGTTTATGATGGGCTGTAAGCAGTAAAATAAAATAAACTCTTAACTCCCCAAGTTGCTTTTGGTCATGGAGTTTATCACAGGACCAGAAAGTAAACTCAAACACTATTTTCAGTAAACCTAAGTCTAAAAATACACATTTTTCTGTTTCTTTGGGTCTTTGTTTTTGGATTTAGTTATTTCTGAATGCTGACCTGATATGTGTCACTTCTTAAATATTTCCGGTTAATCTTTCTTTTATTGTAAGAGCCTTAGTCATGACTCTAGAGATAGGGGAGGCCAAGGCTGTATCTGATTTGCTGCTATTCCCAGTCAGGGTGGTTCCATGGCATGTGACTGCAAAGGACCATGCTCGGTCTTATGCTGCATGATAATGGTCTGAAATCTGAATTACTTTACCGTCCATAAAAAAATCATAGTGTGGAACTAGACTTCCTTATCTGTGGAGAATACATCCCAAGGTGCCCTGTGGATGCCCCAAATTGCAGATGGTACTGAATCCTGTATACATTATTTTTTCTATAGATGTTAATGCATATCTAAAAATTAATTCTAAATCAGTCACAGTAATTAACCATAACTCATAAATTTCTGTAGTATATGTTATCTAATGTTTATGAATTGACTATTTCTGGAATGTGTCGTTACTATTTTCAATTGCCGTGATGTGAACTCCAGTGCAATGAACTTCCTCAATGGAAGGAGAAGGGAGGAGCCCCAAGACTCTTGTTCCTAGGCAACACCTCTAGGGGCCACCAACAGACGGCCACCCCTGGCTGAGACCAAGGCTTGGGGTGGGGAGGCTGTAAAGCGATGCTGCCTTCAAGCCACAGCTCCACTTCCTTGTAATAAATTAGGAATCTGAACCAAAGCAGGAACCTTGGACTTGATAGCGATCCTGAGACAGGCTTTCAAGTGGTCCTCAAACATCTGCTGAGAGACCATGAGCTGAGGTGGGGGGTGGGGTGAGGGGTGAGTCACTGGGGTCCAGCCTCCTATTGGCTGGGAGGATCTCCTGATCTGGCTAGGGTGGGGTAGGAAAACCAGTTTGGCTGCCCTTGGAAGGCAGCTTGGCTGGACCCTGCCAGAGCACCCGCCACCGCTGGGGCACCCCAGCCGCTCCTAGCTCTGGCAGTGTGCGTGGCTTCCCAAAACTGTCTGCAGTGTTTGGAAGACAATCCAGGCTAGGCGGACGAAAGAGAGACAGTCCACCGCGGCAGCCAACACAGTCTGTTGAGTGTTTGCCTCGTTAAAGACCAGGCCAGGAGAGCTGCGCCTGGTTCCAGTGAACCACAAGTCAGAACCCACGATGTGGACTCTGAGGGATTTGAGAACCCGTGAGGGCGTCTTAATCCTTCAGGAAAGTCATGCTTACCGTGGCAGCGGCCCCTGATGCTTTGGCTCTTTAGAAACGGGCCTGGCAGGTAGCTCTTAAAATCTGCCCCTGTGTGAAAATGAGCGCCAGTGCCTCTATTGCAGAGATTCTCAACCTCCCTAACGCTGTGACCCTGTAATACAGTTCCTCATGTTGTGATGACTCCAACCATAAAATTATTTTCGTTACTACTTCATAACTGTAATTTTGCTATTGTGAATCATAATGTAAATATCTGTTTTCCGATGGTCTTAGGTGACCCCTGTGAAAGGGTCATTCCATGAGGTTGAGAATAACTGCTCTATTAAAGCCAGTGCCCTACGACGGAGCTACACCCTCCAATCACAGTTGTTCAAGTTCCTAAAGGCTGGCTCTCCTGTGTCAAGTGTAGAAACAGCTGGTCAAGGTATGTTTATTGGGGGATCTGTTGGCATTCATAGGGTTCCATGATTAGAGGTGACCCCTCCATCACTGGACTAAGCTAGAAGCAGAAATCACTGGATCCTGTTGAGGGAAGCTAGAAACCTAACCAGGACTTCCCCATGGAACTGCCCAGCCAGCACTGAGGGAAGACTTAAGGGACTCTGCCTCATTGGTGCCCTGCGCTACTTCAGGGAGACCCCCAGGGCAAGCTTCTTGGTGGCAAAGGCCTTTCCAGCAGCTCCCAGCAGCTCAGGGATATTTAATATATATTCTATTCCTTGACGGAGCTTCTCCCATTTCATAGTATTGACGGTTCCTCAACTCAGTCCGTGGTTGTCAGGGCTATCCTGTGTCTTCACAGAGCAAGGGATCCTTCCAGAAGAGAGTTTGAGGCAGTAGCTATTCTGAGGCTGTTCCCAGGGAAGGTTCATGACCTTTGAACTCTGGGGTAGGTGGATCAGACCTCATGAAGCCTCTAGAATACCTGATGTTATTTTTTTAGTTTTGTTTTGTTTGAGACAGGGTCTCAAGTAGCCCTGACTGGCTTGGAATTCACTGTGTAGAGCAGGTGGGTCTCAGACTTGCATCCATCCTCCTGTCCCCAGGATCACAGACATGGGTCACCATGCCTGGTGAGCACTGGACTCTGATATTGAGGGGCCCAGGATCCAAGTTACAGGGACAATCAAGGGAACAACCCTGAGAAAGGGGGTGGGTGGCTGAGGGAACCACGAGGTAACAATCCCCTTCTGGCCGGATTCTTAATGCCGGAGCATGGGGAAGGCAAGGCTATCTGGCGACCCCTAGAGCTCCTTGGCTGGTGTGCAGTCCAGGTGCAAGCTCTCTGCGGCTTGGGCCAGGCATCCTCTCTAGTGCCTGAATTCTCTCCACTGTATGATGCCTAAATGACTGTTAGGAACAGATCGGAGATGGTTGACGCAAGGAAGCAAAGGCATCCGTACTGCTTGATATCTGTAGAACTGTTCTCATCCAGTAAAACAAAACCAAAAAGAGCCAAGACCCTGACTGTGCGATAAAGCCTGTCTAAAGCAACAAACTCAAGAAACAGAACAGTCTGGAACTGCCTCTCACAACCTTGATAAATGGAACATCTCTCGGCTTCCACAGCAGCGTGGCAAAACAAGAGACAGGGAGTTAAGGGGGCGGGAGACAGAGGCCAAGTCATTATTGATCCATCCAGCCCTGGTGTGTGTGTGTGTGTGTGTGTGTGTGTGTGTGTGTGTGGTGAAAACATTAGCTCCACCAATGGGGATTCTTTGCCCCATGGTTTGCTCGGCAGCATCTGGAGCCACTGGGACAGGCGGCAGCTCTCAGGAAGCTAAACGGGCTGAAACCCAACCCCAGCACGAGAATTCTAGGCTTCAGCTCATAATGATGCCTGTGACCAGAGAGTGCTGGCTAGAGACAGGAAGGGCTGGAGGGGTTACCAAAGATGAGCTTGGTGGGGTAGAAGCTACCAGGATGCTGGAATTCAGAAGGGGGAGCGGTGGGAGAGGAGGGGCATGCTGAGACCTAGGAATCTAGCTACATTGTGTGCAAAGGAGGTGAAGTCTGGGATGTGGTGTACAGTGACTTGGCAGGTTCACACACTGATCCCTGGCTGAGCTAGGAAGCCTACCCCATAGCTCTTGAGCCAGCACCCCCTGCTCAGCCTTGCACAAGCTAGTTTGCTCTTTACATGTTTCACCACAGCAAAGTAGCAGAAGACTGGCTAGAATCTTTATCTTCCAGCTGTGAAATCAGAACGGCCCATTCCCTTGGCTCGGTGACTGATTTGGGGTAGGAAGTATTTCCGAGAAAGCTGGTGATAATTTGATACCAATTTTGTTGGACTTCTTGCAGGTGCAGGCTTTTTCTCAGTATGTACAGACCTGCACAGTTTGGACCTAGAAGTTCTGTGGTGCTGTGGGATGTTTGTAGCATGAATCTTAGAAGTTCTTATTAATAAAATCAAACCTGAGCCAGGTATTGGGGTGAACACTGTAAGGTCAGAGAGACAGAACGAGCCACAGCTATCTCACCTTGCCCGACCCTCAGCTGGTCTTGTTTCCTCAGACTGGAGGCCTCTGAGTCTTCATCCAGAATGGGTCTCAGCTGAACTGCTGCTAGAAGCCTGAATGCTTAACCAGCCCAATGCTTCTCCAGGCCAAATGCCTCTCCAGGGCAAATGCCTCTCCCTGGCAAATGCCTCTCCCGGGCAAATGCCTCTCCCTGGCAAATGCCTCTCCCGGGCAAATGCCTCTCCCGGGCAAATGCCTCTAATTTCTGGTCCTCACGCCTTATATACCTTTCTGCTTTCTACTGCCACTCCCTGGGATTGAAGGCTTGCTTTCTGGGATTAAAGGCGTGGGTCACCATGCTTGGGTGTATCCTTGAACACATGAATTTCTGCCTCTGGAATGCCAGGATTAAAGGCGTATGCTACCACTGCCTATCCTCATGTTTAATATTGTGACTGTCCTGTTCTCTGACCCCAGATAAGTTTATTAAGGTACACAATATTTTGGGGAACACAATACCACCACAGATGTTCTGTATTCTGTATGGCAAATGTGTTGCTAATAAAACACTGATTGGCCAGTGGCTAGGCAGGAAGTATAGGCGGGACTAACAGAAAGAATAAAAAGAACAGGAAGGCGGAGGGAGTCTCTGCCAGCCGCCAGGACAAGCAGCATGTAAAGATGCCAGTAAGTCACGAGCCACGTGGCAAGGTATAGATTTATGGAAATGGATTAATTTAAGCTATAAGAACAGTTAGTAAGAAGCCTGCCACGGCCATACAGTTTGTAAACAATATAAGTCTCTGTGTTTACTTGGTTGGGTCTGAGCGTCTGTGGGACTGGCAGGTGAGAGAGATTTGTCCTGACTGTGAGCCAGGCAGGAAAACTCTAGCAACACCGTGGACTCCTTTCTTCATGTAGAAATAGGAGCAGAGGCAGGCGATAGACTCAGTCATGATGCGTTTCTTGAATTCCTGGATGAAGCATCCCCTGAACTTCTCCCAGGACATTTTAGTCATAGAAAACTGGAACATCTTTTTTTTTTTTTTTGACCTTATGAACTAGAGTCTGATCCCCACTGATTTGCAGTGTAGACGGTGGCAACTCTGCACCGTTGTTCCTCTGGTCTCTGGTCATCACACTCAAGCAGATGCGCCTCTGCCTGTGCCCTCCAGTGATGTGCCCAGAGTTCAGCAGAGTTGGAAGCCTGTTTACTTACTGCACAGGAACACCACCATACTCCAAGGTCCACGATCTGCTTCAGGGGAGAAGCAAGATCAGCAGGACACAGTTCTTGCTTTCAAGGAATTTGTAGACTCAGGACATGTTATTAAATGAACCACAGCGTGCAGCGGGATGTGCGCTTATGCAAGTCTGTGCATAACCCAGAACATACCTACGGGAAGGGTTTCTGCCTGGGGAGGTGAGGGAAGCCGCCAAGGACATGATCTGGGTGACAAAATGAGACAGAGGTTGGAGGTGGGCTATGCTCCTGTGATGCCACCCTCCTTGTCCTTGCTTTACATGGCCGTGGTTCTTTGGTGCCCCTCCCCCATGGGTTGACTCTAACTCATAATGTCTCCTGTAGAGAAGCTGGTCTCTACAGGATCTCTCTGGTGATAAACTAAAGTCATGTGCCACATGGGCTACCCTGGGCTCTCTAGCCTGAGAAGGGACGAGTATGTTATTTTGAAAAAAAAAATTTTTTTAATTGGGCTGGGGATGTAGCTAAGTTGTTAGAGAGTTGTTAGGGTGTTTGCTTTAGCATTCGTGAAGGCATGGGCTTGACCCTCAACAGCACATAGAACCAGTGTTGTGGCTCCTGCCTGTGCTTCCAGCAATCAAGGGGTAGAGACAGGAGGATCAGATGTTCAAGGCAACCCTTGGCTACTTAGAAAGATCAAGGCCAGCCTGGGCTACTTGAGATCCTGTCTTGATGACGATGATGATGGTGGTGGTGGTGGTGGTGGTGGTGGTGGTGGTGATGGATAGAAAAATATTACTGGGGCTGGGGAGAGGGTTCAGCAGGTAAAATGCTTATAACCTGCAAGCATAAAGGCCTGAGTACACATCCCCTGGACTCACGTAAAAAGCTGGGCATGGCATGTGTGTCTGTAACTTCCATGTTGGGGAAGCTGGGACAGATGGATCCCCAGAGCTCACTGGCCTACTAGTTTATCCAGTCAGTAGCTCCAGGTTCAGTGAAGGGGTCTTGTCTTAAAAACTAAAGTGGAGAGGGCTGAGAAAGAGACCTGACTTTGACCTCTCTCCTCCATATACCTGTATGCACGTCTGTGTATGTATGCACAGACATACATACATACCCATATCACACACTTGATTCATTTACTTGGTTGTTTTGAACTTTTTTCTTTTGAGAATGTAAGTTTTACATAAGCAAGTTAGCCAAACCAAAGTGAGTTGTCTACCAGATGGTGTCTTCCCACTTGGCCGCCCTGAAGTGTCCCAGGATCCAGACAGATGAGTGGCTTGAAGCACATAAACACATGTGAGCCTTTCAGGTAGGCAGTGGCAGTAGAGATCTCCTAGCTTTTCATTCCATCTTCTCCGGAACAGTTGGGCTTTATTTAATCCGGGCCAGGGTGGACTTTTGTATAAAGAATACACATGCAGATCTACTTTAGAAATCAGGGTTAGGTTTTATTTTATGCGGATCCAATGTTGACTATAAAGGGAAAACTAAAACAAAAACCCAGTGAGCCGTGACTGTTCCCGGGGAGGTGGCAGTCACCTCTACACGCCTTTTCTACTCAGGCTGGGAACCTCACAGTTCAGGCACACCTGGGTAAAGGTGAGGACAGGAACTCTGGTGACCTTTGAAGGGCTAGTGTTGGCCCTGGCAGGCCCTAAGTGTGTCCTCAAGCTTCTATTTTTTTTTTTTTAAGAGAGAAGTAGAAACCATGTGTGACGGTATATACCATGCTGTGGCATGGGAGTGCCCACACATACATCATATATATGCATACACGTATGCTTACATATCACACACATACAAGAAAAGAAAAAAAAATAAAGGTTTCCAAGGTCAGTTCTTGCTTTTGTTGGTAAGACACTGGGCTCCATCAAGTGGCCATCTACTAAGTCAGACTTGTGCATTGCATTGTTCAACATTTGAGAGGCCGAGACGAGGGCATAGCAGCAAGTTCAGGGCCATTCTGGGACACCTAGCAAGCCCTTGTCTCAAAAAAAACAAAACAAAACAAAACAACAACAATGAGCAGCTACCAGGATTGATCGAGCTTTTAGTTTCCTTGTGCGGCCAAGTGAGGGCTGGCTTCAGCACAAGCGCTCTCTAAGGGTCTGCCGTGTCTTCTGCTTCCCCCTTGAGCGCGTCGACTTGGTGTTCATCCACTCCTTTAATTTTTTTTAAATTATGTCATCCTATCAACGTAAATAATGCACATTGTAAAATGAATGGGATACAAGAAAATATAAAGACAGAAGCAGCATTCACCCAAATTTCACCTAAAGTCAGCTGATGATAATCACTAGTCAACATCATCCCACACATCTCTCTCTACACAGGAAGGAACATCTGGGGGACGGCAGAGACAGCATCGGTGAGGCTGACAAAGATGCTACCCAGATGGCCACCACTGTGCATGCACGAACACGTTGTAGAAGTGAGTTCTACACTGAATTTTAAATGAATTTAGTGAGAACTTCAAATAATTGTTCCTCCCTACTCCCCCCCCAAATTCCCTATAAGGTGCTACCAAATATAAGGAAATTCAATAAGGTGAATTCAGTGTGAGTGTGTGCATATGTGTGTTTGGGTATTCATGCATGTGTGTGTTTGGGTGTTCATGCATGTGTGTGTTTGGGTGCTCATGCATGTGTGTGTTTGAGTGCACATGTATGTGTATGGGTGTAGAGGCTAGATGGCAACCTGAGCATTATTCTTCAGGAACTCTCTACCCTTTTATTTGTTTGTTTATTTAATGGGGTTGCTCATCCTGGAGCCCCACTGACCAACGTAGCTTGGCGGGCCAGCACATCCATAGACCCAGCTTTCCCTCCCCTGTGGGATTATGAGTGCACACCCCAGGCTAGCTTTTTCAGGGTCTAAGGATCAAACTCAGGTCCTTACACATGCAGGGCAAATGCTTTACTGCAGAGCAACGCCCAAGCCTGGTGTCTGTGTGTTTCCAGCGTGTCTTCCTGTGGACAGCACGGGTTGGCTGTATCTAGGAAAGACAAGGGACAGGCACACTCATCTTGTCTTCCTCTTCCTCCCAACTTCGGTTCCTGGGTTAGTCTAACTTTGTCAGCATTTCATCGTCCATTCTCAAGGCACTATTCTCCTGGTGTCTAATGGCCTTCTGGGTGGAAACCACATTCTCACCAGGCATCAGAGGAACAGGACTTTTTATTTTGACTCATTCCTGAAATCACAGGGCTCCACCACCAAGCCCATTTTCCAGGAGGACTCTTAGATATGAGCCTTTTTTATGCCTGGAAATAGAATCTCCAGTCTTTGAACGCTCGGTCCCGCTCAGCTGTGTGGGGTCCACTTGGATGGCACTTTTTTCTCCTAGATGACTTGCCTCTGTTACGGCACTGGCTGCTGCTGGAAGAGATCTGAGGCTGCCTTATTCTTCTTCCTGTGGGCTTTTTGTCTTGAGTATGAAAGGTGTGTGTGTATATAGTTCTAAGCTTGATGGATCAGCCAGAATGTCTGCTTCTGTAGATGTTTCCTAATAAATGGTGTTTTCAATCTTTAAAAAGTGTTTTATTATTATTTGTGTGCATAGGTGTTTTGCTTGCACACGATTATCTGTTCACCACATGCTGTGACCACAGAGCCAGAAGAGGGCATCGGATCTCCCGGGACTGGAGTTACATATAGTTGTGAACCACCATGTGGGTGCTGGGAATTGAACCTGGGTCCTCTGGGAGTGCCACCAGTGTCCTTAACCACTGAACCATCTCCCCAGCCTGTGTTTTCAATCTTTATACTCCCAGCTAGAACCATCAATAGCCATGCGACTTCAGAGAGATTGTCCCCATGAGCTTTTGTTTCTAGAATCCGCAAGTAGTAGCCATATTTGTCTTAGTTACCACACAGAGCCGGCAAGGCAATAAAGAAACAGGCGTGAAGCCATCTGTCCCGTAAGTGGACTCAGTAAACTTGTCGGCTCCCAAAGCTGAACAGTATGGTTCATTTCTTTGGTGCCCTATCTGGGGTGAATAGTTGTTTGCTCGTGTCTCCCCAGGAAAAGTTAAGTCATCAGCTACATAGCAAAACTGCTTAAAAAAACAAAAACAAAAACAAAAACCAACAGCCAAATAAACAGACAGCACCTGGGAGATCCAGAGATGAGCTTCAGCATTCACAAGACAGCAAGAGAGAAAGCCCTGCCCTGCCCAGTGCCTGAGCCCTGCACTCCGTGTGGGGTTTGACATCTGGGGGCACATGCAGCCTTGGGGAGACCCAAGGATGGAGAGGCCTCCTTGCTTCTGCCTGCTTTCTCTTCCCTTCAGTAATCTTGGACAAACACATTTCCCTTTGGAAGCTTATCTGTAAGGAGGGAGTGAGCCCTCCAAACTTCAGATGATGGGGCTCCCTGTAGAATAAAGGGGGTCCCTAGCCCCCTCACAAGTTGTACCCTCTGCATTCACGCCAGCTTTTCTCCCCCTTCAGAATCAGCCGGACTCGTAGGAATGCCCCTAAGATTCTTCTCAGTCACCCTTGAAGTACTTGAAGGTGCTCTCCGGGTATTTCAGGAACGAAGCCTGGCAGGACTTTGAGAACTGGAGATCTCAGATAGTTTTGGAGGAAAGGGTCCAGCAAGGAGCAGGACTGACTCCCGCTGTGGGCCCTGGGCATTCTGTCCTCAGCCTGGAGGACTGACTCCCGC
>CABHPQ010001141.1:36474-48766 GCA_902168405.1 Peromyscus aztecus
GTGGGCCCTGGGCATTCTGTCCTCAGCCTGGGGAGACGTCTGCTTCAGTCCTTGGTATTTCCTAAGGCAGTTTTCAGCCAGCTAGGTGATGGGTGCGAGCCATGGGTGCTCCAGCTGGCTTGCAGTGGGAAGGTGCTGCTTAGGAGACCTGCTTCCTCCACACCCTCTGCAGCTGGGGCAGCTGGGGCTCCACCTTGATGACACCCAGGAGCAGGGAGGAGAGATGCAGAAGGGTGCTCTGTGTGGAGACTGTGTGCAGCAGGGGCTGGCTAAGTAGCCTGCAGTATGGCATTGAGCACCACAGTCCAGCCAGAACAGAAACAATTCACAGCCTTAGACAGCAAGCCCACCTCGGGGGCAAAGCCCAGAAAGGCAGAAAACGGAAGGAATTCTTTCCTCGGCTTCTAGCTTGACCTGACCCCTCTTCTCTGGCTCAAGTGGTCCACACAGCAGCTGTATCCTTTGAGTTGTCATGGCAGGCTTATCCCCAAAGACTACGATCCTTGTCAGGGACAGGCTCTCCATGACCTTCGGCAGTGCGGTGGGTGCATCTGTAGATTTGAGTTCTGTGTCCCCCATCACACCCTGGCAACCGACTTCTGCCCCATCCTCAGATCACTTCTTTGGGTGCAATCTGAGTCCTTCCTGGTGCTGCTCACTCGGCTGTTCTCATCCATCATGTAGATCTACACGGAAATTAAATAGAGAGGGATCTTCTTTCTTGCCAAAATTCCTTGGTTTGCGGTGGCCAGGGTGGGGTCACCTCTCAGAGCTTCTTTCTACATTGTGTCCATTGCCTGTGGTAAGGACTCCGAGGATTCCAGGAGACCCAGGGCTTCTGTGTGGCCAGGCATATTCAGGGCTGCTCACCTGCCTGTCTTCATTCCTTCCTTTTGAATGTGTGACAGGAACCTCACCATGTTACCCAGACAGACCAATAACTATGGACTTGAGCAATCCACCCTCCTACTCCAGCCTCCCTAGTAGTTAGGACTGAAACTGTGGCTCACGTCACTGATTTCTGACACTTTTAAGGTCTGTAGACCCATTAGTAAACACAGGGGCCAGGGTGAGAGAGATGACACTGGGTCCCGTGAGGATAGAAGTGTGGTGGTGCCACAACTGTTGTCCCACGTCCTCTGCTGTTGAACACTGTTCTCAGCCATCTGGCCTCTCAGCGGGCGGGAATGGGCAGGGCTCCCCCTCTCTGGCTGTGGTGCTCTGTGGCCCTCTCAGAGGCTCTATCATGTCAGCTCTAGGGGTTTCACCTCTGTCTCATTTCCACTGAGGAGAAACACCCGACAGCATTCTTGGCTAGGGGGACACCAGAATGCTGGACAGGAGGTGGGACATTTGTTCACACCGACCACCCTGGTTATCCTTATTGTTGGCTCCTTTTTCTCCCTTGTTTGATGTCTAGGACACGGGGACAAGAGTTTGGCCACCATAGCTGAGTTTATAATTAATTACTTAATTATAATTAATGCCTATTAAATTAAGTTGCCGATTAATTAAGTGCAATTGAGAAAGAGGGGAGGGAGCACAAGCCTGGGGCGCCACCTAGGGGAGGAGGTGCTTACTGCTAGTTCAAAATGATATCACTCTGACACTTGGCTTATGAAAATCTTCGAGTGCATGCACACACACACACACACACACACACACACACACACACACGCACAATGGGATAGAAAGAAAATGAATAGCCATTCATGTCCTCAGACTTGTTTCCTTTACAGGGCATCCCTGCTATAAACGTGGTTTACAAACCTTTTCCCCACCGAAGCAAAGGCAGTGGCGCTTGCTTGAAACGCCAAAAGCGATTCCTGACCCTTTCCGAGAGCAACACACACGCATCGGCCACTATTCAGATAGTCTTCTTTTTGTCCTCTACATCTTCCTTTAAAACATGGACATGAACACTGAGGAGTGTCCCTGGAAGGACAACTGATCCATTCCTGGTTGATGTTACATCTAAGACGAGCTACTTGTTCCTGATCAAGTCCCCACCTAAGGACAGAAATTCTCATATCAAAACCTCCATCTCCATCTCTCTCCCAAACCCAGCCTGCTTCATCACAGGGCCTGCTAGGAAAACTCACCTAGACCACTGACCTCCCCTAAACCTGCTCCACATACAGTTTTTTTCTAGCTTGGTGGCTCAGAGAAGCAGCCCATCTTTAGCCAATGGATCCACCAGGGAATTTCCAGACTTTACCTCAAAACATTTCTAGAATCTGATGACTGCTCATCGCCCCCCACCCCATGCAGCTCCCAGATCTATGTCGGCACGCCTTGTCCCAGGTTACTGCAATGGCATCATCGCTGGCCTCCCTCATCAGTGGACTCCAGTGGAGCAACCGTCAGATGTGAGATGACGTTTCTCCTCCACTGGAGAGCTTGCAGTGGCTCTCCCTGTATTCCAAAGAAAAGTGCAAGCCCTGTGAGGGACAAGGCTCTGCACGACATGTACCCAGGCAGCCCGATTCCCTCCACGGTTAGTCCAGCTCGCTGCTCTGCACACTGGCCTCCTCTATGCCCTAAGCTGTGCGCTGGCTGTTCTCTTCTCCCTGATGCTTGCATCTCTCACGGCTTTCAAGTGTTTGCTCAAAAGTCACCACCCCGAGAGAAGTACCTGGACAAGTGCTCACACCCAACAATGCATACATACATGGAGTGTATGTGCTCAGTTCTCTGGAGCTGAGGCAGAGTACTCACAGTAATACACTTTGGCTTAATTAAAAGTAGGGTATCTCTATGCCCTGGTTTGCCTGGGATCATGCCAATTTACAGTCATTACCCCAGTGTAATTAAGCGTTGCTTCCACATTTTAGAAATGATATGGTTTGGGTGATAAATTCTATGGTTGACCTTTGGGCAAACTCTGACACACTTGGCTTTCTCCCCAGCTCTTCTTATCAACAGCATGCTAAAGGGTCACTGCTCGCAATCACCTCATTGTTTTCTGCTGACCCGCAGAACCAGGCAACAAACACCTTTGAACTTGCCCTCAGTCCCTCACCCACCTATCTTTCAAACTGTACAGGCGCATATAGGCATGGACAGACACACAAACATATACTTCTGTGATACTCTGTAAACTATGTAAGGGCAGCTCCTTGACTACTGAAAAGTCTAGGGGAAACTTTCTTTTCCTTTCTTTTTCTGAGAGATAGTCTCATGTAGTGCAGGTTGGCCCTGAACTTGTTCTACAGTCAAGGATGACCTTGAACACCTTATCCTCGATCATCCTGCCTCCACTTCGCAAGTGTTAGCATTACAGGTGTGCATGACAATGCCTGGAACTCTTTCCTGTGTGGTTTCAAGCCAACCGAACACAGCTACCCCAATACCTTTGACCTTTTCCTCAGCCCTCCTGCTGAAAAAGCAGCTTCAATGATGGCTGCATAGTGGACTTTCCCTTCCCCAGAACGACTCAGTAGCCTGATTGTACCACATCAGTGACAGGGGCAGCTTTAGTCTTGTTTTGGCACCATTTAACAAAATGTGTCTGTTCCTGACCAATGTCCACAATTTATCAGCATTGTTTGGGTGAAAGCTCTGGTTCCTCTTTAACTGGTAACGCTGCCTACCAACTTTCCAAAGTTACCTGGATGATGTTTGTCTACGCTGTCCTCTGGTGACACATGCCATCAGCATTACCCCAGCTTCCAGGTTGCTTCCGGTGTGTACCCATGCACCCATGGCATGGCTTCACATGGGTCTGAAGTTTCTGGATCTTCCCAAATCTGGATGGCATGGTGGTGCCAGAGGAAAGGAACCAGATGTTGTGGAATATTCCTTTAACTAGGCAAAGATGGGTTACATTTGTTTATGTTGTGGAATATTACTTTAACTGTGTAAAGGTGTATTACATTTGTTTATGT
The DNA here is from genome assembly GCA_902168405.1 of Peromyscus aztecus. Taxonomy (NCBI): domain Eukaryota; kingdom Metazoa; phylum Chordata; class Mammalia; order Rodentia; family Cricetidae; genus Peromyscus; species Peromyscus aztecus. The sequence continues at coordinate 40,362 of CABHPQ010001141.1, forward strand.
TGTGGAATGTTACTTTAACTGTGTAAAAGTGTGTTACATTTGTTTATGCTGTGGAATGTTACTTTAACTGTGTAAAGGTGTGTTACATTTGTTTATGTTGTGGAATCTTTAACTGTGTAGAGGTGTGTTACATTTGTTGATGCTGCACTTGTTGAACCATGTAAAGGTGTGTTACATTTGTTTATGTTGCACTTGTTTAATTATGTAAAGATGTGTTGCTATTTCACCTTGCCTGCCTAAGGCACCTAATTGGTCTAATAAAAAGCTGAATGGACAATAATGAGGCAGAGGAGGGATAGGCAGGGCTGGGGAAAGAGAGAATAAGTAGGAGGAGGAATCTAGGCTTGGAAAGTAGGAAAGTATCTAGAAGAATGAGGGAGAAAGAGAAGAAGATGCCTGGGGCCAGCCAGCCAGACACAGAGTAGGACATACAGAATGAAAGACAGGTAAAAAGCCCCAAGGCAAAACGTAGATGAAGAGAAACAGATTAATTTAAGTTATAAGGGCTAGCAAGAAACAAGCCTAAGCTAAGGCTGAGCATTTATAACTAATAGTAAATCTCTGTGTCATGGTTTGGGAGCTGGGCGGCAGCCCATCTCCAAACATCATCCACCCATCGTGTTTTAGTGTGTATCAGGCCCTGTGCTCGATGCATAAACTCTTTGCCCACAAGAGCACACAGTCTAGAGAATGAACAGAGACTGGGAGGTCAATACAAATGCAAAAAAAAGCTCCAGTGGGGGGTTACAGGGAGAGAAAACGACAGGGACAGAGACCCAGCTTGAGAAAGGAGCATCCGAGAATTTTAGGATGAGCAGGTCTGTGGGCTTGGCAGCTAGAGGCTATAGCAATTTAGTAGACAGGGAAATTCAACATCAAGATCCAGAGCATGAAGTAGTGTGGCATGGGCGGCCCAAAGGAGGGAAGGACTGTGATACCAGTAATACAGAGTGTGAGAGAAGCAGGGGTCAGGCACCCTAAGGACAGAACTTCCAAGTGAGAGTCTCCAAGGCAGTAGTCTGGATATTATGCCAAAACCCCATTACCAAGGCACTAATTAAATAAAGCGTTTATTTTTGGGGTCTTATGGCTCTAGAGGGTTTTGGAGTCCATGACCATCATGGTGGGGTACATGGCAGCAGGCAAGAATAGCGCTGGAGCAGTTGCTGAGCACTTACATCTGATCACAAGCACAAGGTAGAGAGAGCTAACTGGGAATGGGCTTTTGAAACCTCAGTCTACCCTTAGTGATACACCTCTTCCAAAAAGGCCATAGCTCTAATCCTTCCCAAACAGTTCCGCCATCTGGGGACCAAGTATTCAAACATATGGGCCTATGGGGGGCCACTCTCATTCAAACCACCACAGGAGTCCAGGCAAGAGGTTCTGCAGAACTGAGAACATTTGCTGCTGAGTCTGGAGTCCAAGGGAATGCCTGGCTTTCTGATTGTTTCAGGAACTAGAAGAAGTCAAAGCAGGTACATTGGTGGGGTCTAAGGACAATGAGGACAATGCATGCTTAAGATGAAGATGCCGGTGAGGAAGGTAAGAGGACAACCTGATGTAGGAGCTGGAGCAAGGGCTGAGAGCAGTGCTGGGTTGTAACTGATGACAGTCGGAGCCCCAGCAACAGTGACATTAGTGACGGTTAAATATGATACGCACATAGGAATATTTGGGCTTAAAGATGTAGGAAATCCTGACACGCGCTACCACAGGGGTGAATCTTGAGGGTGTTATGCTAACTGAAATAAGACAGTCACCAAAGGACCAGCACTGAGTTCACGTACATGAGGTTCCCAGAGCAGTGAAATACAGAGACAGAACGTTGAATGGTGGCTGCCAGGGGCCTGAGAGGTAAATGGAGAGCCATTCTCTAAAATGGGAACAGGGGCTGAGAGGAGTCTTGGTGGTTAAGAGCAGTCGCTGCCCTTTGAGAGGCCCAGCTTCCTGTTCCTAGGTCCCACACTGGGCAGCTCACAACTGCCTGTGCCTTCAGCTCCAGGAGACCCGATGCTCTCTTTTGGTCTGCGTGGGCACGTGCACACTCATGCACATACACACAGACACACACACATTAAAAATAATACATTTTAAAATGGAAACAATTTCCAATGTCCAAGATGAAAGGGTTCTGAAGATGGGTGGGGATGCTATTTGCACAATGTTGTAAATGTCCTCCATGCCACTGTACTGCACGCTTAAAAATGGATAAAACAAGACATCTTATGTAATTAAAAAACACAACCAGGAAAGATTAGCTGAAGTTAAGGCAACATTTATTCAGTTTGTAATTGTATTTTATAAGGCATACAGTGGTGGCTATTGACAAAGACCACTTCTTTTAAGGACTTCGGCGGTTGGGTTCTGATTCTAACACATCATGTTAGGCAGGTAAGAAGTGGGCAGAACCTAATGCATTTTGCCTCCTCAAGGCTTGGCCAAATGCAATCACTGTCTCAGTGGTGCTGCCCCGAAGGTCACCTGGCCACCTGTTCTGTGGCCTGGTCAAGTAAGGGTGGGCACTGTGCTTGTGATCTCTTCAGGCTGTGTTCTGAATGATCAGGGCAATGCCTTGACCACCTCCGATGCAAGCTGATCCCACTGCATACTTCCCACCTCGGCGCCTAAGAAGGAATAAAAAAATTGTTATCGGGGCAGGTAAAATGGCTCAGCGGGTAAAGGAGCTTTCCACCAAGCCTAATGACTGAAGTTCAATCCCTAGAACCCACATGGTGGAAGAAGAGACCCATTTCCATGCAAGCTGTCTCCTGACCTCCACACACATGCTGTGGTATGTGCTACTCCTACCATACGCATACATACACACACACACACACACACACACACACACACAAATGTTAAAGAAAAATTCCACTTACGAAAAACCCCCACTATTTAAAAACAGTTAGACTAATTAATTAAACAGTATTAATAGTCATTCTTAACCAGCTCATCTTCCAAGGCCCTTCCCCAATCCTTAATTTTGATTTATGGTCACAATAGATAAAAGAATTCAGAAGGCAGAATATTCTTATTAAGAAAAGAATCACAAAAAGTAACACACAAGAGGGAGACAGTGTAAGAAGAAGGTGGGCGGTTTCAGGATAGAGGATGGGAAAGGAACACATGGGCTTAGGCAGGCTGAGGGAAAGCAGCCAGTGCAGGAGTCCTTTACACAGATGGGGGTGAGAAGGAGGAGGAGAGCAACACTGAGCAGGATTTCAGACTCCTGTGTCACTGTGGAGTAAATGCAACTAATGTAGTTTATCTGCAGAAGGCGCGGGTCATTTAGGAAGGGATCACGATCTATTCGTAAAGAATTAGGCCATCTGTTTTCATTCCTCAGTCTTGATCCTTGCAACCTTGAGAAATTATCCAAGCATTATTTTTCATGTCAATCACTGATTGTCATCTCATGGATCACAGGGTCACAGGAGTCCTCACTGTCAATCACTGATGATTGTCATCTCATGGATCACCAGGTCACAGGAGTCCCCAGTTTCAATCACTGATTGCCATCTCATGGATCACCGGATCACAGGAGTCCCCCCAGCTCCGCCTAAGAGGCTGAAGTGAACTTGGAGCCTCCCACAGTCAATTCATCTTCAACTCTCCTAACAGAACTCAATGGCCCCAGATACACAAAGCCAAGAGCTTCCTTCCCAAACCGGAGAATATCAGACACCAGGACAGAGTGAGGGAAAATTTAGCTTGCACAGATTGCCAGTTTGCTCAGGTTTCTTTGACAGTGGCATCTTGATCGGGACCTTCTCAATATTTTGATTTATTCAATAAGTTTACCTTATTACAGCTGCAGACACTAAAATGCAGAGCCATAGAAGCAGGGCCTCACTGTTGGTCACCAGCACCAGGGTGGCCCGACCTGCATGGCTCCCTCACTGAGCACTCACTGACTGCTTGTATAATACACACAACAAATGCCGGAGAGAGCGCGGGTCCTAAATGCAGGGTCACGAACAAATGGACCAGCTCTTCTGCAATGCCCAGTGCAAAGTATCTCCCAAATAACTTGTTTCTGGTCAGAACCAGTGCAGGGGATATGAAGAAGGAAAAACAGGACTGTGTTGAGAAAACCTAAACTCATGTGTTTCTATAAAAAAAAAAAATGCCTCATTTGGGGCCTAGAGAGATGGTTCAGTGGTCAAGAGCACACTGGCTGCTCTTCCACAGAACCCAGGTTCAATTCCCAGCACCCACATGGCAGCTTACAACCATCTGTAACTCCAATTCCCTCTCTCAGCTTACAACCATCTGTAACTCCAATTCCCTTTTCTGAACTCTCCGGGCACCAAGCACATACATGGTACATGTACATACATGCAGGCAAAACACTCTTACACATAAAATGATAAAAGAAATAAATTTTCAAAAAAAAAAAAAAGAGTGGCATGTCCGAAATGCAGCAAATTCTAGCAAGTACCTTAATTCGTGAACCAGGTGTGCGGTGATTCTGGATCCAGATGCTGCCAGTGGGTGACCCAGGGCTATGGCACCTCCATTGACATTGCTTTTACTGGGGTCAAGATCCAAGACCTTCTGAACAGCCAAGTATTGGGGAGCAAAAGCTTCATTCACCTTAGAAGAGAGTTAAAGCCCGCACACTCATTACTTACAAGCTAGTTTCCAACAAAAGGATCCAGTCCTGTTGACAGCTACTTCCTGTCTCTTCTTATTTCAATCGGCACCCAATGTTATTTGAGTTTATCCTCAATCACTCCACATAAAGACTGTAGGTCCTCAGGAGTGTGTGTGTGTGTGTGTGTGTGTGTGTGTGTGTGTGTGTGTGTGTGGTGTATGTGACAGAGAGCAAACACACAAGGGTAGCTTTTGTTATTATCTGTCAACATAATCATATTTAAGGTTATATAGAATTATCTTCCTTTACAAAATATGTAAGGTTTAAAAATGGGATAGAGCAGGGTGCAGTGGCACACACCTCTAATTCTAGCTAACTGGGAGGCTGAGATGGGAAGATTCCAAGTTAGAGGCCAGCCTGGGCTTTATAGGCAAAATGTACCTCTAAAAAAAAAAAAAAAAGAGTTGTATATTTACTAAACGACACTTCAGATCAAAAGCATTCCTTAAAGAAAAACTATCTACAATACTCTTACAAATAGATATGTACTCGAGGGAGTAGATACTGTAGAGAGCCCAGAGGTTTAAGAGCCAGATGGAAGGTTCCAGTCTCCACTGGATCATTTATTAGGATGTGACCTTGGATGTATTTTTGGTATCCTTTTACACTTGAATTTCCATAGCAAAGTTCAATTCATTTTCCAGGTTAAATAAAGTCATGGTTAGAAACTGTCTACACGTATTTCCTAACACACAGAGAGTATGCCCTAAGTGGCCACTACTACCTAGTACTAAGAGCCATCCTCCCAGGAGGACTGACAGGCAAGAATAGTCCAGCATTGCCTCGGGCGCAGGGATTAGTAACTGTGTTAGGTGTGGCAGTGTGCCAAGCGCCGTTCACATAGCAGTGACACCTGTCAGCTGCCCACGAGAATGGCTGTGCTTGGCCTACAGCACTGTATTTTCATATGATCTCAGCTCAGGAACTCCACAGAGAAAACCGATTGGAAAGAAGGCCATTGTTATCGAGTTAGGGTCAAATTTCAATCTCATTCTCGTTCCTACTAGATTTTTATACTCTCCCAAGATGCAGTCTGACCCACCCTTAACTAGCATTATTCTGTTTTAGATAGTCATTCCCCAGGAGCTAGGGCAGGATCTAGAATATGCTGCGAAAGCAGGCTGCTGAAGCCCAGGGGACAGTGTGTCAGGCTCTGTCCTGAGTATCTACACATCCAGAGGTGAGCACAAACTGCAGGGCAGGATGCTCTAGCTCAGCAGCTAAGTGTGAAGTCGGAAATGTAGTGGTAGCTTGCTGATGAAAAATGATAATTAAGCAGCCCTTTTGAGTCTCAGCTAATGGAAAGCTAAAGAAGAGGGAAGTGATACTTATTTTTCTTAAAACTTGGTTTCTGGGGTGAGGGGTTATTACAGAGAAAATCATCCACGTACCTAGTCCTTCTCTATGAATTTGAAATAGAGATTCCCTTTGTTATATTGCTTCTTAATGCCAAACAGCATCAGTTTACCTACAATTCTCAATATTTCCCGAATATGGGACATTTATAGTCCATCATGAAGAATTTTCTTCATTGGCTCTTGATGGTTAGTACGATTTTGGTATTTTGTTGTTAGTTTGTTTTCTGAGGTAGTCTCACTATGTAGACTAGGCTAGCCTGGAACTCACAGAGAATCACCTGTCTCAGCCTCTCCAGTGGTGAGATTAAAGGTGTGTACCAACACACCTGGTTATTTCAGGTTTTTTTTTTTTGGTTTTTTGAGACAAGATCTTGTTATGTAGTCCTTAGCTGTAACCCTTCTTTTAATGATGCTAAATGCTAAGATGTCTTTGTTCTACTAACGATTACCATTTTTAGAAGCTACTCTTGGAGCAAAAGTTCCCAGGACTTTAGCAAGAGAGATCAGAGTGCTTGAGTCACTCAGAAGTAAGTGGGGCTGGGGAGATGGCTCAGTTGATAAAATACTATATAAGAACCTTAATTAGCTCTCCACCTCCCATGTAAAAAGCTGGGTGTAGCCGCACATTCGGGTAATCCCAGTGGGGAGGTGGAGATGGGAAGATCTCTCGGGCTTGTCGACTAGCCAGTTTATCCAAATTGGTGAGCTCTAGGTTCAACGAGAGATTCCCGTCTCAAAACATAAGGTCGGAAGAGATGAAGGGGAAAAAACCAATACAACCTATGCCTACACATACATGCACACACAGAGACACAGATCACAAAACAAGTAAAGTACAACACTTTAACACAGTGAGGAACACGCCAACACAAAGCACGCCTCGTCAGCACAGGTGTGGGTGGAGAACGTGGGAAAATTGAGAGCATTCAAACAAGAGGTACAAGAGACCACGCTAAACCGTTTATGCGATAAAAGTCGGTGGCTTCTTCCCACTGTGAGAAGAAAACTTACATCTACCAAGTCCATGTCCTTCAGACTCAGTCCAGTTTTCTTCAATGCTCCATTGATAGCAGGGACTGGGCCTGTATAAGAATAAAGGCATTAGACAGAAACATATGTCCTCTTGTTACTCACACGCCAGACTTCTTTGAGCGGGTGTGTGGGGCACACCTGTAATCCCGACCCTCAGGAGGTTGAAGTGGAGGGCTGTGAGTTTGAGACCAGCCTGTTTATACAGTTAGAACTTACCTCACAGAACAAAACTCCTCCTCCTATAACATACAAGGAAATGATCACATGTCAGAAAGGGGGACAAAGGTGAAAAGCTGACAGCTGTCGACTGTGGCTGAGAGACCCACATGAGACAGTCTGTCTGGCTTTAGGACTGTAAGCCAGCCAGGGGCCATATGCAGGATTTACAGTCAGTTACAGATTAGACTGATCTCAAATGACCAGGCAGACCAAGTGTTCTAGGGTGGAAACTATACCCATTCGTTCACTTCGAGCCTTCAGCCCATTTGGATAAAAGGCAGGGAACACAGTGGCATCTCCATAAGCCTGGCAGATAGGGAGCTGCGGGGCACTCAGGGAAAAGGTTCCTGAGGGAAGAACTACTTCTAACTCCAATAGTAAGTGGGGTGACACAGCCCATAAATCAAGAAATGCAAACTGACCTAACCAGGCCTGAAAAATAACATTGGCTCCCATGTCTGCTGATATTTCCGTAAGTTCTAACAATGAATGCTTTTTCCAAAAGGCAAGAGGTCTGCCTAGAGACGATTTCCTTCTCTGCTTATCCTTTGAGGATCAAAGTGTGTAAATGACTCATCAGAAAAATTCTGCTTTGAAGTCAAGTGGCTGAGCATCCCGTAACTGGTTTCTTCCAATGAGAAGGCTCTTTGGACCAGTTTGCTTAGCAAGTGTGACCATTCGGATAACATGGTCCAGTTTAAAATGCAGTTCTGAATAGCTACTGACTTACTGGACTCTAACTCCAGATCCTTTACATGTCCGAAGATGAAAATGGCTGAGTCGTATTTATGGTTAATAGTGACTATCAATTTGACAGGCTCTAGAGTCACCTAGGAAACACATCTGTGAGGGATCAGCTAGTAGATAAGGCTGGCCTCTAGGCATGCCTCAGCACGCCTGCGAGAGATTATTTAGATTGGGTTAACTGAGGTGGAAAGACCCACCTTGATGGTGGGTGGCGCCATTCAACTACTGGTGCCTTGGAATAAGAAAGAGAAAGTGCTGGGATTAAAGGCGTGTGCCACCACCGCCCAGCTTTTTTTTTTTTTTTTTTTTTAATTTAATTTTATTTTATTTTATTTTTTGGTTTTTTTCGAGACAGGGTTTCTCAGTGTAGCTTTGCACCTTTCCTGGAA
>CABHPQ010001142.1:0-31224 GCA_902168405.1 Peromyscus aztecus
CACACACACACACACACACACACACACACACACACACACGGAAGACTGGCATAGTGGAACATGGTTTTAATCCTAGTACTCAGGAGGTAAGGAAAGCCAGATCTTGTCCTGTGATTGGTACAGCTTGAACTTATGAGAACTTTACCCATGTGACCTTCTTAACCATTAGAGTATAAACTGCCTAAGGCTCTGAAGCAAGCTGACTACTGCATGTGACTTTGGTCTGCCTCATTTATCAGCTCCACACAGCCAGGTGCCACCACCTCTAGAGAAGTAACAGTTGGCATCCAGCACACACCTGTAATCCCAGCCTAACGGGGGATGAAAGGAGACAGGATCACTGAGGCTTACTGCAGTCCAGCTGAGAAAACCCAAGCTATAGATGCAGGGAGAGACCCTGCCTCAAAGGAATAAACAGGTGGAGAACAATAGAGAACACCCGGTGCCCTTTTCTGATCTCACTCACAAGCATACATGTGCATGTGCACACATGTAGGTGTGCATATACTCACAGACAGACACACAGACACACATACAAGCAAATAATTTTAAAACTTGGAAGGTTATTGAGAAAAATGAAAATTTAAAAAGTGGACATGAAAGAACTAAAATAAAAATAATCAGAAATAAAATACAAAACACAAGAACAAAGAAAAGTGAATGTGTCACAGAGTACAGTGTGGCCCTTCCTGTAATCCCAGAATTTGAAGTCATCTTGGACTATACAGAAAGACCCTGGGGTTTTTTTGTTTTGTTTTGGTGGTGGTGGCGGTGGTAGCAATATAGTAGTGGCAGGGGCAACGTATGTGTATGTGTGTGTGTGGGGGGGGGTGTATGTATGTGGCAGTGTGTATGTGTGTGTGGCAGGGTATGTGTGTATATGTGCGGTGTGTGTGTGGTGTATGTGTGTGGCAGTGTGTATGTGTGTGTGGTGTGTGTGTGTATGTGTGGCAGGATATGTGTATGTGCAATGTGTGTGTGGCAAGGTGTATGTGCATCTGTGTGTGTGTATGTGCAGTGTGTGTATGGCAGGGTGTGTTTGTGCGGCAGTGTGTGTATGCATGTACAGTGTGTGTGTGTGTGGTGTGTGTATGTGGCAGGGTGTATGTATGTATGGTGTGTGTGTGTGTGGTGTGTGTATGTGTGTGTGTGTGTGTGTTTTAAATACTGAGGATGCAGCAGGAGCAGGGTGGCAGGGTACCTCAAACAAACTGGATGATTTGAATCTAAACAAATTATAAAGGAACTAAAAGAATTTCCAAGAAAATAGTAGGTCTAGAAGACAGACAAAGAAGATCCAACATATACATTGGCTCTGAAGCCAATGGAGACTAGCACAAATAGAAACCTCTGATCTTCAACAACTCTCCAGTGAGGGAAAATGAAAGCCTCGCTTGGGATTCTTCGTCAGGGCAGCAATCACATCTCGGGATATGCCACCACTCAGAACTACTGTTTTACCCATGCTGCAAAGGGTAAAATAGAGCATTCCCATGAGTGTCTAGGTAAAGGTGTGGCCAAGTCACAGGCAAGGACAATCAGATTAGTGCACCTGGCTTGGACAGCCCTTTGTGGCCAAAAAAGACAATACAGCAAAAATACTGAGCAAAGACGGGGTGGCCGAGGCTTCCTATCAGACATCTGACCTTTCGAATAAAGACTGCAGGAAAGCTGCCAGGAACACATCACTGGGATGGCTGCCGGGGCATCCCTTCCGAAAGAGGAGCTCCACAGAGTGCACACTGGCTCCTGCAGAACCAAAAGTAAGTGATGGTGGAGAAGAGGTGAGTCCTTGTCACTGACAGAGTTGATTGGCAAACGGGAGCGAGCGAGCAAGTTCTGCAAACAGGTATTAGCTGAGGGCAAAACGGGTACTTACTCCTTCAAATGCCCAGCTCCTGGCACAGACGGCACCGTGAGCAGACTAGCTGCTAATTTAAATGTCACTCACGGTAGGAAACGAACAGAAAACAGCTCCCAGAAAAAGCAGCCGAGAGGGCTACCCAAGGTATCTGTCTAAAGGTACCTACTAGAAGAACATTATTGTCATCGAAAACACTAACACACTGTCATCTATCCAGCACTCTCTTTAAAAACAAAATCTGATCATGCTCGAACCACTCAATCAACAATTTGCGGAAATGCAGGGACTGAAACGCGCTAATTGTTGCAGGAAGGCAATCAGCATAATTCCCACTGACAGACGGCGACAGGGCAAACATACAACCCCTTCCACAGGCGCGCAAGGCTCAACCCTACCAAGAAGCAATGGCGCGAGCGAACCTCCCAACCGAGGCTCGCGCCTCAATTCAGTCAAACATTGACAAACTTGTTTATATTTTTATCTTACTTATTTCCAACAGGACAAAGGTGGGTACTGAATACTCCACAGCAGGGTAGAGATAGGGCTTGTGTTCCAGTCTGAATAAAGTGTCCCTCCCCCACGTCTTGAAGGCTTGGGGGGGGGGCAGTGCAATGATCAGAGATGGCACTGTTACTGTTCAGAAGAGGGAATCGGGATTGTAGAGCTACATACTGAGAATATTTATAGATGAAATCGAGCTTCATAGGACTGAGCAGGTGAGCTGGGAGGGGGCAAAGGCCAAAGACTGGTCTTGTGGATCTGAGAGCTCGCTGCTCCATGTCATCCTTGAGACGTCCCTTTGATACAAACATGTTACCCAGGTATGGCGACACATACCTGTCATCCCAACATTTGAGAGGGGAGGGCAGGAACATGAGGGGTTTGAGGTATCCTTGGCTACCGACTGAGTTTGAAGCCAGCCTGGGTTACATAAAACAACGTCTTAAAACCCCAGCAACAATGCAACCATAAAGATAATGCCTGCTCCTCCGTGTTGAAAGAAAAATGGCTGCCAAAAGGTTTTCAAACAGGCCAGGGAACAGTACAAATCAGAGGCTGACTCCCTGCTGCTTTTTAAAATGTCTTTGCTCTCTCCCAGTCAAGAGACAATAAATTCAAACACGGTTATGCTGGCTAGTTTTTATTATCAACTTGACACAACCTAGGGTCACCTGGGGAGAGGAAACCTAGACAGAGGAATTGTCTTGTGGATGTGTCTATAAGGCTTTTCTTAATTGGCGATTGATGTGGAAGGCCCAGGAACTGTGTGTGAGTGGTACCATTCCTAGGCAGGTGGGTCTGAGCTGTAAGGAAAGCAGGCTGAGCAAGCCAGGAAGCAGCATCCCTCCATGGTCTCGGCTTCGGTTCCTGTCTCCAGGTTCCTGCCTTGACTTCCCTGGGATGACGGACTGTCAACCTGTCCCTTTCCTCCCCAGGTTGCTCTGGTCATAGTGTTTATCACAAGAGAAAGCGAGAACAAAGGTCAGGTTAAACACAGGGCCTAGAATTCTCACCCCAAACAGTAGTCTAACCCATGACGATTACGCTGGATCAAAAGGAACAAGCGTTTCAAACAACTGATGTTGTGAACCAGTGAAAACCCACACGTGCATGTCCGAAGCCAGTGACTTTTGTCAACACTGCTGGATGCCACAGGTCAAGCACCCCAGACTTCCTCCCTAAAACCTTCAACTAGGTCGGTCAATTCAGGGGTGTTCTTCCCAGTTCCAGCAGAGGGGCGGGGCAGGGGAGGGGCATTATCTGTCCCTAGATCCCTCCACAAGGACCAGATATCCACCATCCTAGGGCAGACAGAGAAGAGCTGCTAGTCCTCATTCCCAGTCTCGATTCTCGGTTCACTGAGTCCCATTTCTAAAACCGAAGAGCTAGCTCGGAGACGATCACTTTCTGGATGTCTGAAAGGCCACTCACTCTAAAGGCTAGGATGCAAAAAAATCAATCAATCAATCACACTCTGTTCCCTCCTGTGTCACCTCCCTGCAGGTAACTGCATCCAGACCAGACACAGCCACAAGAGTGGAACTTCGGGGCTGTCAGTGGCTAAGCTACACATCGTCCAAGTACAGTTTTATAGGTTTTAATATGGTTATGCCAAAGTTCTTAATAAAAAGATAAAAGAAAGGATTTTTAACTGTGGTACAGAACCAGTCCCCCATCCTCTGAGAGCTCCAAAGAGCAGTGTGTTTAGACCCGAGACACCTCCCTCAGCTGTGAAAGAAGAACACACTCTGGTATGTTCTCCAACAAAAGGTTCCAAACCTTCAGACTGGCAAGGCACCCTGGCACAGTAAAGATGCCCTCAAATCCTGAAGCTGAGGGCTGACCCAGTGTTTCAGTTCTGATTTGGTCCCTGTCAAATGAGCGCCCCCTGAACTAAGAACCGTGATCCACTGGGACCACAGCCCACGGTCAGTCCTTCCTGGGAAGGCAATGGCCCCCAATCACCCAAAACGTCCCACTGACCTGGTCCCTATCCTGTCCCCTCCCCACCATCTTTGCAAACCCGTCTCTTTTTCCTGCCCTCCCGGGTACCTTCTCTGACTTTTCTCTGCTTATCCCTTCATTGGCCAGAAGCCGCTGGTCATTAAGTCTAAAAATCAATGGATTTTTGTAAAACAGGCCTTCAAATTTCTTTCTCTACTCTCTTTCCTTCTCTGCTTTTCTGGGCTCTGGAGAAGAAAAGAATTCACTAGGACATAAGCCCCAGGTCAAGGATGTTCACTGCTACACCGCCACCCGACACTTACTAGCTCCTCATGCAGGCTCAGTTGAAGAACAGGCCATCAGAGAGCCCCTGGTCCCACCGTGCATCCACGTCAGGAGGGGCCCCTCGCCCACGGGCACCTCACTTGCCCAGCCCCTTCAGAAGACAGTGGTTCTAAACTGGATGATCATTTGAAATAATGTCCCTTAAAAATGCTGAAATGTAAATTAGGCAACACATTCGGATCTTAAGAAAAAAAAAACTCACAACCCCTTCTACATATGCTAGCTTATTTTAAAACTGGGACGGGGATTGGGGGGGTGGGGGGGTGGGGGGGGGGGGGGGGGGGGGGGGGGGGGGGGGGGGGGGGGGGGGGGGGGTCCTCTCCTATCAAAATGGTGCTTTCTGGTTCTGGTTCAGCTGAAAACGTACCTACTATTTCCCTGTAATAAACATACATATGAAAAGAAAATAAATACAAGAACGTTCAAGGACAAATTTGTTACTAGCTACTCTAAGGCCTTCACATTAAGAAAAACAAAGCTGGCTGTTTGGCGCATGCCTACAATCCCAGCCCTTGGGAGGGTGAGGCAGGAAGATCAAGCGTTTGAGGTCTACCTGGGCAGCACAGTAAGTACCAGGCTAGCCTGAGCTCCACAGTGAGATCTTGTGGATTCAAACAATGAAGGCAATCTACACTGGGACAATTAGGATGCAAGTCGAAATGCATTTAAAATATTCTATGACCTAATGATCACCTTAAAAATTCCTTGTCTAGTTTCTCTGCTTTGAAAACACAGTTCTGCTCCCTTTTTAAGTATATGCTGGCCTTGTAGAGTAACAGCCAATGCCACCACCCTGAACACTTCTAATATCCCCAGGACATTCTCCCCCCTGAATCTAATACAGGCATTTGATTCCACTCTGTGAGTACTTCCTCCCCGAAGAGACACAGTCGCTGCCAAATCCATTGTGACCACCATTCCTTTGTTCTCAACACATAGAGAAATCGCTTAAGAGTAGACTATTATTTTCAAATTACTGGTAGTTTCAGAACATCAGGGAGTCCCCCGTTCCTAATCCTTTGAAACACCCCAAGTCACTTGAGGCAGGCTGAATAGTTTGCCTCACACAGGCAAAGGAGATGAGTTTCTCCCCTTCTCATTTTTCTACTTACCTTTTCCCCGCTGGGTCAAGGACCTATGCCTTCCCTTGGGTGACAGTACTCTGCCCACCACAAACAGCTACCTGCTCTTTGTCAGGTCCCAAGGAAACTCTGATCTCCCGAGCTCCAAAGCACAGTCCATATATCCAGAAATGAGTTCATTCTTGAATATACAGGCTACCGGAGACCCAACGCTCTTTCAATATTGTTTCTATACTGGGGGCCCACCAGTATATCTAAGAGCCTTCTAACGCAGCAGTGGCCACAGAATCTGGAAAGAACCAATGTGTCCCAGCCCAAGCAGAGACGGTGCCGAGGTCTTTGCTCATCCCTGGTTTTGCTAGCTCGAGAGAATTTACATAAAAAGGGGGGGGGGGCTTTTGGAAGCCTGTTGAATACCTAGTTCTCATTTCACTAAAGAGATTTAAATTGTCAATGAGTGAAGAATGGGATGTCATCTCTTGCCACTTGTCAGATGTTCAGATATTTGGAATCATGGCTGGGAGTGGCTTGCGGAGGGTGTCAGGGAGGGAAAAGGAGTGGTGTAATTAGCCTTGGACTTCAAAACAACTCGGTTCATACCTGAACTGGATTTGCATGATGCACACACAGACATAATCACACGCAAAAGTGAGATGCATGTTTTTCCACTTTTTAAAGCTATCTCTTTGAATAGGCAATTACTTGACCAGATTTCATTTACAAAAATCTCATCACATATGGCACTGTGGGAAATGCTTCAATTTCTGAAGAATTCTGAAGAATCCAGGTGCCCTAAAGATTAGCCCATATCACCTTGTACTCCGCTCTCCAGAGCCTCTTTCTATGGGAGCCTTTGGGCTCATTCAACACTTTACTTTTGCTCTTTAGACCCTGACTGAATCACAGCCCACTCTTCAATATTTATTTCTGGTCCCCAAAACGCCTTTGAACCCACCATTCTACTCAAGGAGTGATGCCTCGTCCTCCAACCCCATTGTAAGGCACATGACCAGACTGTCAACTAAATCTCATGACGCATGACACTCCAGTGGGTCTGCCTAGCACTGACCTTCCTATAGATTCCACTCCTGGAGCCAGGAATCCCACCTTACACATCATTCTTACACACATGGCTATCCTGACAGACAGAAGCTAGTGAGCCACCCCGCGGTTTCTACCACCTTACTCCAGATCCCTGGTTGGTCTGAAGTGTGCCTTTGAACCATGACTGTGAAATGACCAAAGGGAATGGGCAGATGGGAAGGAAGAGTGGTGGGTGAGCCACAGAAGGAGCAATCCACCCTGAGTAGTCAAGGAGAAAGGAGGGCGGTGTTGCATCCTTCATCTCCGCTGAGCATTCTGCATCCCAGTTAAGCTTTCTACCTAGCCACAGGGCAGGGTGGTCCCATAGCTCATGCGACCCCACAGCACACCAACCACCCTTAGGTGAGGATGGATCTCTCTAGACCTCAGGCTTCCTCAGTTCTCTTATCTTGGCACTCCATTCACTGCACAGCACAATTTGCTCTGTGGTTAGATGACCTACCCCAACAGATCAATAACCTATTTTTAGGTTGTGGCTTCCTCACTGGCTGTTTACCATAGAGCCAAAACCTATGAGGCCACACGGCACATATGAGAAATACTCCACTCCACACCAACAGAAGGAGGAAACAAACATGGCCAGTTATTTTCTCATTTCCAAATAACATCACAAGGATTGCTGACCATAAGAGGGACATCAAGCCAACTGAGTTAGGCGAGATGGGACCATATCAAAATGACATTTGGCTTTTCTCATATCTCCTGCAGAGATCCACTAACCAGCTGTGGTAGTCTTTTTGAGCCCACAATTAAAGAATTTTTTTTTTCAAAAAAAAAAAAAAAATCCCAGTCTCCTTCCAGGGCACTACATGCCCACTGGCAACCTGCCCACTCCTGTCACAGACTACAAATACTTGAAGACTGACAGTCACCCAACCTCCCTCACCTTATCATCTCCAGGTCTAATAAATCCAATTTCTTTAAGTTGCTTTCAGAGTCCTTGTTTCCCCAAAGTGCTCATCAGCTCTGTGTCTACGTCTCCACCCCAAAACATCCATTTTATTCACCTTTCCACTGGACAGTTCCTTTCACGACATCTTTCTTTTCATCATATGGCTGGTGCACACTTAACACAGAATCCTTGATAATCCCCCAAATCTTTTCATAATAGTGTTGAGCCAGAGTTTGAGACTTTGGGGTTTAATTTTATTTCTTACATGGACCTGACCCGAAAAAAAGAACTTCACTGATACAGAGCTTCGTGTCTGTGAAATTGAGTTTCCGGTAAATGCAACCCAGAGGTGATGAATGAACAAGCCGGACACCATGCTCTTTCCCACCAAGAGCCCCCTCCCAGCCTGTCCTGTGAATCCCACCGCCACCATTACTCCCAGGCACCTACACCAGCAGAGCTCCAACTCTCCTTTCCAAGACTTTATGCCTGGCAGGTGGTGCCAACTGGATGCCATCTTTATCCACCTTGGTCTCTTGGGCACTCTCCCTTGTCTCCAGAATATATCTAGCCTGTAGGGCTTCCCACCCCTTTGTCCAGTACTGCTGAAGAGCCTAAATGAATTGTCCTTCTCTCCAGCTCTCCACTAACACAGGGCTCTCGTTCTGAGGTGAGACACCCTTGCCCATCAGTGGTGACGGGAGAAACAACATGGAAAGTATATACACAATAGGACAAATACTAGCCAGCCCTAAAAG
Source organism: Peromyscus aztecus (assembly GCA_902168405.1). Taxonomy (NCBI): domain Eukaryota; kingdom Metazoa; phylum Chordata; class Mammalia; order Rodentia; family Cricetidae; genus Peromyscus; species Peromyscus aztecus. The sequence goes on from CABHPQ010001142.1 coordinate 8,491, forward strand.
GGGGAAATCCTGCCAGGCATGGTGGCACCAGACAGACAGAGGGACAGAGGCAAGGTGATCAAGAGTTAAGAAGTCAGTTTGGTCTACATGGCAAGACCTGTCTCAAAAATACACACAAGCAAACATGAAATTCTGGCCTTACACAACACGGAAGACCCTTGGGGACATTATGGTAACTAAAATAAGCCAACCAGAAGAAGGCAAACATTGTGGGGTCTACTCACAGCAGACACAGAGAACAGTCCAGAGGCAGTAACAGTCAGGGGATGGGGTGGGGAGAAGTTCTCTAATGGGTCCAGGGTTTCAGTTTTGCAAGATGAAGCGATAAGGCTGGTTTTGTAGCAATGTGAATGTACTTAATACCCTTGAACTGTGCATTCCAAAGTGCTAAAGCGGTCAGTTTTAGGATATACAATTTTACTTTAAAAGTAAAAAAATAAATAAGACTCTCCCTTCTTCTTGACTGCCTATAGTAAGGCTATCCCGCGTCTGGGGGCAGGAGGGGACACTGATTTCCGTGCTGTACTTAACAGAACAGAAGGTAAAGCAGGTGGCCCTGGACTGGTGACCTTGTTCCCTGTCAAGTCCACCTTGGCCTGGCCTTCAAGGCCTTCTTCACAATCTGGACCAAGATCAACACTAAATACCCTCCCCTCTTCCCTTCCCTCCCCCCCGTCCATCCTTCCCCCTCCCTCCCCTGTTCCTTGAGACTTATCTAATATTTCTGCCTTCGTACCCTCCACTTCCTTACCCTCAGCCATCTGACCAAAGATTGGATGGGCCTCAAGTAAGATCTGAACATCCTGCTCCACGTTCCTCTTGATTCTCCCGACCTTCTGCAGGGTTCATTCTTATTGCAAAGTAAGATCCCCTCTGTGGACATCCACAGTCCCCGGGTCTCTGCTAACACCCTCCCGATGAGACTTGAGGTGCCTCTCTTTGAAAACACTGCCCACCCACCATGCCTCTGCACCCCCAGTTTGACTCTGAGCACGTCCCTCCCACGGGAGCTCCTATCTGCTGTCCCTGTGAGGACACAGTGAAGGATTGATAAACTTCGTTCAACTGATCCAGTGTTCACTAGCCTCGCCTGTGCTCAAAGCGTGGTCCGGCCATTAAAGCAGTGCTTTCCAGGCTGCTGTGGGTCGGAACCCAGCCAAGGGCAGGTTTACAAGACCCCGTTACCCCGCCCCCCATCCAGAGGGTACTCTGGGGGAGTACTCCAGGAGAGCCCCTCCAGAAAGCTCCTATGGTCCTGTGCTTGCACAGCCCCTTTATGTAGAGAAAAAGGCTCCTGAGACCAGAGGAGGGGCTTATTCACCTGGATTCTCACTCCCTAAACTTTTATCCCAAACTCTGGAAGCCCTTTGGCGGGGAAGTCAAAGGAGGTGAGGTAAACTACAGAGCCAGGAAAAGCAGCACACATCACCACTGGCAGCAAAGCCTAGTCATTCAATGAATGAACTTCATCTTAATACAATTTTAAAAAAAAAATCCAAAAAGGTAAAACAACCAGGGCAATCTAGTTTTACACCAGTTGTACAGCTGCATTTTTCCCCCAAGAGACTAAGTTGAAAGGGGGGCTGTAAAATCCCAGCACGGTGGAGACCACCCACTTCCTGAGAGCGGCTCCATGCTAAGCACGCGTGTACAGAACCTCCTGCAGTCAATCCCCCAGCCTCTGCACCTTGACCCCATTACCCCTCCTCCACACAGAGGGTAAGCATCTGGTACCTGATCTCACGGTGGCGGGTGAGTGAGTGGCAGAATGAGATGTCAGTTCCAGACACCAAGCTCTGAACTCTGATGCCATCCATCCTAAATAATAACTGAACTTAAATGTGACATTCTGTCAAGGTGTCTCTCGCGGCCAAAATGGAAGCGGAACCATAAGACGGATGGGAAATGATCAGGCTGGAGCATTTTAGTTGGAACCATCTTCCATGTTTCCTAGAAGCATCCAGTCAGCCAAACAAGCATGCCCACGAGCTGGCTACTGGCTTAAAACTACTCATTTATTGGAGACTGAAGTCCAAAGATGAACCACACACCCATGCCCCCATAACAGCAGCAATTCGAGCCAGGAGGCCAGGCTTGCACCCAGGTCTCTCCTACTTTCAGCAAGATCCATGCTGGATTTGTCCTTGATTCAAACACTTCCCTACCACTGACTCCCTTCCAAGCTCCGCTCACCCCAGAGCTGCAGCCGTGAAAATAGCGACGGGTGCTGCTGAGGCTGCATATGAAATTTTGCATATTTGGATCCCTACAAATGTCTTTTAATCCCACTTTTGGAAAAGTTACCACACATGACTACAGCACTTCCCACACCCCCGCCCGCTCGCCAACTCTTGAACCTACTTCATTCCGGAGAAATGAGACCGTCGCCCCCTGCTTCCGTGGGGTAACCCCACACCTAGATCCAGCTAAGAATCCTGCTCTGGACACCCGGGCTGGTTTGCCTCATTTCCTTGTGTCCTTTAATCGGCTGGAGGAAATGAGTCAAAACCCTAGGAGTAACTTCTAAGGGCCGTCAACAACAGTGGCAAAATCCATCACCAAAACAACATCTGCAACCTCGGTGCACGACAAGGGAAGCCCACAGAACACTTGGCACATTTCTGATGAGAATTTCTTCTGGGAGTGCAGTAAATGGTCACTGTATTTCACCGTGCTCGGCCAGAGGTAAACAACCTCTGAGATCCATCAGTTATCAGGGACAAATACAGAACGCTCATAATCATCTTCATTTGAGGGGGGCCGGGAATGGTTTTCAACTTCATTTTAGAGATAACTTATCTTCCTTTCTGAGGAAGCCTAACTAGCTGGATTCAGCTAACCGCCCCCAAAACCCTCATATGATAGGCTCAAATGCCCCTGCCCAAGCTATACAGCAGTGAATCCTCCTGGCGGATTAACTCACTTAAATTGAAAAAAAAAAAAAAAACTAACCCAAATGTTCTAAGGCAGGTAGCCTGAAGCCCTTTTACCAAAATCAGCAGCCCTGTAGCCTCAGAACCTCAGAACAGGGCCGGGCTTATAGTAAGCACTCATTAAATATTTTTGTATGTGTCTTACTTTACAACAGATTCTGGCGAGTTGTATAAATGGATATACAGTGGGCATATGGAGCTGAGCTCAGGCTCCTTCACCGATTATTTTGGGCAAGTGACTTGTTCTCCAATAGGAAAATACTAGAGAGGCTGGCTGTAGTGGTCCGACCTCCTGGGCCCCCTGAGTAGTAAAGGCAGGGGAAAGCCCTCAGTACGAGGCCTGGCAGACATTTGCTCATTATAAAGCCCCACGGATGCACAAAGCACATCCATGATATGATATTTAAGGCACACTAGAAAGCGTGTTGCAAAAGCAAGGCGTGCATGATTTAAAACGGCACAAGAAAAAGGAATGTGGGGATGGGTGGGGGAAGTGAAATTATCTGGGATCTCTTTAGTACAGAACTATCAGATTATTTCCAGTAGGATAAGCCAGAATGCCAGGTGCATGAATGACTAGGGTCTTGCACCTGCAGGAACAGGGGGAAGATCTGATTCACTGTTTGGGGACCATCCTGTTGAGCTGTCGATGCTGTGAATGCCCGGGAAGGAGGAGGGCTTACTACAGAGCAGGCACTTGCTAGCCCTCCAAAAGGAGATCGCAACATAAACAAAAACACACAACTGCTTCCTGCTAAGCCAGGAGCAGAACAGCAACACACACACACACACACCAAGAGACCCTTAAACAAAAAAGCAGCTTTCTGGAATTCTGAAACACCCCCCCCCCCCCCCATCCTTCATGATGCAATGTCTTCTAGTACCTTCAGAGAAACTGGAGCCCCCCCACACACACTCCGAATTTAAATGACCCACCCAAGGGCACATAACCAAGGAGGCTGTAGGTCTGAAAGGGGGGCCTGAAACTGGGGGGGGGGGGGGTGCAGAGCAAGGGTTTGTCATTACAACACACTGACTGCCAGGAAACAGACCTTCCAATTCCTTTTGCCAAAAAGTTATTGGTCAGAGCTCACTAATCAGGAGGAAGATGCAAACCATTGATTCGTTTCAGTTTTTAATGAGGAACTATGATCTTTCTGGTGTTCCACCTTGGTCTAAAGCAGAACAAGGTGGAAAATATAAAAAATCGTTGGAGTCAGTTTCAGCTAAGCGGTCAAATACGCCTAGGAATCTGGACACTCATTTGTGATCCCTGGTGACCCCTCCTCTGGAACAAGGGTCCAGATGCAAGGCCTTCCCCACAGGAAAGCCCTCCCAGATCTTTCAAAAGCATCAGGGGGGAGTGGGATCTGGAAAATGCAATCAGCTGTGGGCTCCAAACAGGTCACAGCGGTTTCCTGGCCGTTGGACGCTTCATTCCAGAGAGCAGATTCTCTCTAGTCTATAGCATCAGGGTAACCTTAAAGGGTTTCTGGGTTTTGTTTTGAAAACGACCCGGGAGAGACCAAGGATTCAGGGACTAGCCGGGCGACCCGCACAGGCAGCGCACCAGCGACACCTGGCAGAAAGGGGCAGGGCTAAGGAGCACCAGGAGCCTGCAGATCCTCCTCCACCTTGAGACCCAAGTTCCCGTGCAGAGGTACCACGGTTTCCCTAACAGCTTGAAGAAACAAATGGGATTTGCAGGAAGTTCACCCCTTCTTCCCCTACCCCACCCCATGCGGCCAGAGGGTGGCTATCACGTGGAAGGGGGTGTCTAGATCTCGGGATTCCCAAAGAAAGCGGCCACCTGCGATTACAAGTCTCATACACTGAGACCCGGGGGTCCCAAAGCTAGGACGGGCTGGCTCGTCTCTCATACTGTGCGCACGAGGTGGCAAGGAACAGCTGCGTCCCCGCACGAGGTCCCTGCTTCCCAGGAGCTGGCGGCCAACGTAGGCTGCAGCAGCTCCCCGGCGCGTGGCAGCAATGAACACCGTGCGACTGCAGAGAGGGGCGAGCCTTTAGCACGAGATTTACAAAAGGAAAAAGTCTGCAACCTAGCGGCTGCTCGCCACACGCCTGGCTCAAGTTGTCCCCGTAGCCGCCACCTACAGGCTCGCGGGGTCCTGCCCCAGAGCCGCACGCCGCGTGCTCCCCGTGCAAAAAAAAAAAGGGGGGGGGGGGAGCACAAGCAAGCCCGAGATCCGTCTCCGCGGGTGGCGCCGCGCACGACCAGAGCAACTGCGGCTGGATCCCCAGCCCTATGCACAAAGAGCGCCCGCGGTGGGGAAGCAGCGTCCGCAGAGCAGAGCAAAGGCTCTCCAACTTTGCCCGGCGCGCGTCCGGGGACCCGTGGGCTGGTCCTCGCGGGTGCCGGTCACCCACACGCAACTTTTAACAAAAGGAAGCCGCGGCCGCGCCTCGCACGGAAAGGGGACGCTCTCGGTGCGAAGCCCGAGGCCGCCGCCACTGCCACCCGGCACAAAAGCATCGCCAAACTCGCCCGCAGCCTGCAGCCCCGCGGCCCCGGCTCCCGGGAGACTCTCGGCTCCGGGTCTCCGCCGCCCGCCGCTGCCGGCTCCCGGCGCAGGTGAGCGAGGCGGGCCAGAGTCCCGCCGCCGCCCGCCACCTTCGCACTGGCGGTAACGCACAGGCTGAGGAAAAGCCAACAGCCACCACTCTGGACGCAGCCCGGCTGGTGGCACCCCTCCCGGACCCAGGACTGCGCCCACCGGGTGGAGGGTGCCCTCCTCTTGGCTGCCGCGCTCTCCCACCTGTCTGGCCACGGAGCAGGACAAACAGGACGCAGAGCAGATCCCAGGCGCCGCGAGCGCCTCTCATCGCGGTGGTTGCGCTAGACTCCGAGCTCCTCTCTCGGCTACAGCTCTCGCCCAAGTGCACCGAGCGCGGCAAAGCCGAGCCCCCAGAGCCACTAGCGGCGCGCGACAGCCCCTCCTCCAGCCCTCCCCCAGCGCGCGGCCACGCCCCTCCCTCCTCCCTCCCGGGTCGCACTCCCTCCGGCTGCCTGGTGCCCGGGACTCTCGGGATATTGCTGATCCCGGGGGCGCTGTGCCCTCCGAGACCTGGAGCACCCATAGGCCCTCCATCCTGGATCCTCTTCCTCCCGGCCCTCTCCCAACAGCGGTGGTCCTCCAGCCCCAGGCGACTCGCTGGCCACGCAGGTGCTGCCCGCGCTTTGTGAAGCCTGCCTGGCGCCACGAGCGCATTAAGGCACCGGCCAGCCACCTGGCAGGTGCTCCCTAGACAATAAAGGACAACCCCAGGGGTCCACCCCCCCCACCCCCTATCCCCGAGCACGCTCTGGCTCGGGAAGGCTCGACTCGGCCGGCAGTGGAACTGATAGGAGTCCAGATTGATGGGCGAAAGGATTAGGAAATTGAGTCCCCAACATTGTTCTCCGTTCCTGCTAGTAGAGGGGGACCAATTGTGGCGCCCCGCACCGCGGTGAAAAGGCTGAGTCCACGTTTAAGTAATTTTTCTTGCTCAGTTTCTCCACCTGCTGCGAAACCTGTAAGAACACAGCTGATTGCTATTGGCCAGCGTGGACCTCCGCCCAACCCAGCTCCTGCTGAGACTTGTGGAAACTGGGCCAGTGGAGTGTGGAGAGGCTCCTTGTGAAGTAGTTAGCTTTGGAAACATGGTTTTAAAAGCCCACTCGAATTTGGGTGCCTTTTTCTCTTGTGGGTTTTGTTTTGTTTTTTAATCTAACCCACCACTACCCCACCCCACACCCCACCCCCACACTCCCCCAACCTCTCTCCTGTTCTGGCCAGCCTTAGGGGCAAGATAAAAGTAAAATCATTCTCTTCTCTTTTAAAGATTCTTTTTTAATGTGTATGAGTGTTTGGCCTGCATGTATTATATCTGTGCACCACGTGTGTGACTAGTGCCCAGGGAGGTCAGAAGAAGGCATCAGATCCCCTGAAACTGGAGTTACAGATGGTTGTGGATCACCTTGTGGGTGCTAGGAGCCCAGACTGCTCTGAACTCATCTTGTTCTTAACCAGTGACCCATCTCTCCAGCTCCCAAAGTGGTGCTGTTAAGACAACATCTACTTGGGAGCATTTTACAGTCACTGTGGCTATCCGTGGGTGGATGGTAACAATCCCCCTGTACAGGGTTTTTATAGTTCTGTACCCCATTATCCAGGCTTACAATTAACTTTGTGAAATAGGGAGAGTAAACATTTATTATTTTAGTTCTTAAAGTGACCTAAGGTTGCACACCTAATACTGGGGAGACTTAGAGTCTGAGGCCTCATTCTAAGACTTCCTCTGGGTATTGTGCTTCCCCTACATATTCTTCATAACTTTTATAATGTTTATTTGTTTGCTAATTTATTTATTGAAGGTGTCACATGTGTATGTCAGAGAACAACTTTGGAGAGTGTGTCCTCTCTTTCCGCTATGTAGCTCCTGGGTCAAACTCAAGTCATCTAGCTTGGTGGCAAGTGCCCAGAGTCGTCTCACTGGCATCCTGATAAGTGGATAAAACACCCCTACAGAGAGCTTAAGAGAGTAAAATAGGGTGGACACATGCCCACAAGCAGGAAAATAAAAGGGAGATGATCATCAGGAAAGATAACAATTTAAATACATGTGGCCTCTTTGAATTACCACTTACTCTAAGTAATCAAGAATAATATATCACTTCCCAGCTCTCAAAGCTATTCTCTTAAAAACTTATCAGTACTAGCAGACGATCAAGTCATCCAGGTATAACTGCCTCTCCCGAAACCATTTTAGTTGTCTCTTCATTCAAAGCGGTTTTTTGTTTGTTTGTTTGGTTGGTTGGTTGGTTGGTTTCTTGAGACAGGGTTTCTCTGTGTAGTTTTGGTGCCTGTCCTGGATCTTCCTCTGTAGACTAGGCTGGCCTCGAACTCAGAGAGATCCACCTGGATCTGCCTCCTGAGTGCTGGGATTAAAGGCGTGTGCCACCACCACCACCACCACCACCACCACCACCACCACCACCACCACCACCAGCCAAAGCATTTTTTTGAAGTGCCTACTGGGCAGCAAGGAGGAGCTAGGCACTGTTAGTAGACGTGGCCTTGTTCTCACAATTCTTAGGGTCCAGGTAGAATCCCATGCCCAAGGTCCTAGTGGATAGTTCAGGTCATACATTTGCAGAGAGGCATCAAGCTACACTTTATTCTTAGGATGGCAGAGGTAAGCAATACCACTCAAACAATCCTAAATTTCTGGGATCTTGATTTATTTCTAAATCCATCCTGTGTTGAGGGGGGAAAAAAGCCACTATGAGTTAAAATATCAACATTATGCCTGAGAGAGAAAAATTACAATTTTCTTCTTCAATCACCTGACATTAGAGAGGATAACATCTCAGAAGTATGGTGAAAAGAAGACATATTGCAATTTAATCCCAGCAAGAAATTTCTATCAGGAAAAAAAAAAATAAAAGCAGAATGGAGAATTATACAACTCTGAACTGTCATTCCTGTTTATCACTCAGCAAACATTATCGAATGGCCAGGACTTGCCTCTAGGCACCAAGACCTATACACAAATTAATAAGGCAAAATCCCTACCTATAGGAATTCACAGTACAACCGTGAAAACAGTCTCTCAAATAGGAAACAATAATATCTGAGAACAGAGCTCCCATTGGGCCAGTACACCCCAACAAGGCCATACTGGCTGGCTGGTAGAATATTGAAATCTTACTGTTCTGATTTATAAAAAATAAAAAAAAAGTCATTCCCGAAACACATCCTAAGTGCCGCCCTATTCCAACCTACTCCTGAGACACCTCACATCTCCTTAGATCCAGCAATTACAGGTTGAATGCTGAGCACAGCAGAGAGCCTCCAGTACCTGTGCTTTTAGGGTGGTTAGCTATTTTCAATAGTACCCCCTGCCTGTTCTGTACTGCAAGAAGATGTGTGTAAGGTGCCATTAGCCCAGAGCTACAGGAATGAAGCATATTATAGATGAGCGCTGTCCAACTGAACATTTTCAAAGATGGAACTGTTCTATTGCTCAGAGAGAAGAGATGGGTCGGTTTTATAGTGTATTTTGTGATAGCCGTAGATGCTATTATGATTGTGTTTTTATATATTTTACTGTCTTGGTCATTATTTTAGTGAGGAGCTATTGACTGCAGCCTGTGGGAATACATTTCATACCGACTTAAGCAAACAAAGAATCGGAATTTATTGGTGCTTGCACCTGAAAGGCTCCAGGATGCTTGCATTCCAGACTTTCCCCGCATCCAAGGACTCAAAGTGTCAGGATTTGAAAAGTGGTAGTGACAGTGGTGTGTGTACACGTGTTGGATGGAAATGGTTGTCCCCCCTCCACCTCCATCCTCCATGGATACTTTCCTGTGTTGCTCAAGTTGGTGTTGTGTGTACAAGGCAGCTAGGCTTACAGCTTCCTACTGCCAATGGAGACACAGCTTTTCTGCCCCATCAGCCTCTTCTATAAAAGTGGTGACTGAGCAGTGGTGGCACACGCCTTTAATCCCAGCACTCAGGAGGCAGAGGCAGGCAGATCTCTGTGAGTTCAAGGCCAGCCTGGTCTACAGAGACAGTTACAGGATAGCTTAAAAAAAAAAAAAGTTTTTCTGGCAGACTTACAAAGCTAAATGTCTGTGACCCTGTAGGGACTGAGCTAGGGGGTGAGAATTCTAGGAAGGAAAAGTACATTATCTTACTACAGGGATAATTATTCTATCTATCTCTTTAGCGTGGCTTAAGGAGAACCCGCCTTCCTAGGGCTGGTCCCGCCTTCTTGGAGATGTTCCTACCTTCCTGGCGATGGTCCTGCTTACTAGGAGTAATTCCACATTTCTGTATGGTGGCCCCCTTAGCCAGGCCATTGACCATGCCCGACTGGAATGTTAGGTCTCTACCCAGGCCAGCGATTTCATCTTCAAGACAAGAACTTTTCCCTAAGGGACCTTGAACGCTGCTGTGCCCCCTCCACCAACAGAATAACCCTTTCCGACTCTGTTACTTAATAGTCCTTGTTTTGTCAACGGTCATCTGAAAGTCTTCTGGCCATGAGTTAAGGACCTATATGACCCTCACTGTGAGACACCCTGTTAACCAAACACCTCATGGTTTGTGAGGATGGTCTCGGACGCAGCTTTCACTCAGTACGTACTGAACAACTTTGGTGTGCCAAATGTACTGTGTTGGTTACACGGAAAACAAAGTTAGGTGAACCTCAGAGGCTGACCCCGGGAAACTTCCAGCGGAAGAAGAAAACCATGTCGGAGTGGCAAGAACGCCATCGACATGTCTTCTCATCGTTACTCACTGGATGACATTTGAAGCCAAAGGAGCATCTAAACCAAGCACGCAGTGATCTCAAGAGACTTCCTCAAAGAGGCGGCCATTCGATTCTGCGGGACCAGGAAGCAGACAAGGGGAAAAGAGAGGAGAGAGGCGGACTGGGCAAACAGTGGGAAGCTCCCCCTGCAAAGGGCTCAAGACAAGAAACAGCTTGTGGAACGTGAAGAACAGGAGAGACAGCGCAGGTAGGGAGATGGAGCCTTGTGGGTGACACTCTTTACCAGCCAAGAAATACAACCCTCATCCTCTGGAGGACAGTTACTAAAGACTCTAAAGTGGCCAGATGGGATAAGATTTTGAAAAGGGAGTGAGGAAGCTCAGGGAAGGATGAGTTCAAAGATGGCAAGCTCAGTAGGGAGACGGTAGTGAGAAGTGTAATGCATCCAGCCAGACACGCAGGCCTGGGGCTCAGCACGCGAGCAGCCACAGAGAGGCAGCCACAGAGAGGCAGACAGCTGCAGCCTGGATCTGGCTGAGCTCACTCCATCGAGAGTGTGTGACAAGGAGAGCAGAGGGCAGATGCTGTCTCCTTAGGGAGTTACCCACATGGAAAGGACAGGCATATTAAATGAAAATCACAGGAAGCCATTGCTTTGAATCAGACTCTGCCAACAGACCAGACTAAAGAAATCAAAATGGAGCCACTCATGCTAAAACCCAACATTACCGGACTTAAGCTAGGCTGTTTGGGTGACCCGTGGGAAAAGCGTAGAGAGGTGGCCGTCTAAGTGTCATACCGGTTGTTTCAGTCATTTTAACAAAGTACCCTCTACTCTCATCATACAAAGATAACCTGAAGCAACCTACCGCTCGCCATGTTTTGTATCATTCTGACTTCCTGTCCTTACCTTGCAAGAACAGTCACACCGGATTGACAAACCTGATTTTTATTTTTCACTTTCTCCAGTCTTCTTCTGTCTAGAAAACAAAGCCTCCTTGGCTTAGCTCTTTGGAACGCTTCTTTGATTTTTATGGACCTCTGTGTTGCCCCCAGTCTAGCATTGAAGGTAGAGCCAATGAAAACCTCTATACTCTCACAAAACCTGCATTTGCTCCCCAGCCAAGAGTAAAAATAAAAATAGGGCCAGCAAGATGCCTGAGCGGGCACAGCATTTCCGCGGGAGCCTGACAGAAAACACAGAAGGGAGCTGGAAAAAGTGGCGTGCATCTGTAATCCCAGGACTCCTAAAGTGAGACAAAAGGTGGAGACAGAGGAGTCCCCCAAAGCTCACGGACCAGCTGGCCTGGAAAACAAACCACAATGGGAACACAGAGACCTTGCCTCAAAAATGCAGAGAGAGCTGACTCCCTGAAGTTGTCCCCTGACCTCCATATGTACACTCGGGCTTACGCATGCCTGCACATAACCAACCTCTCCCCTTTCCCCCTCTCTCTCTCACACACACACATCATACACTCTCACACGTGCAAACATTCTAAAATAAAAATAACTTTTAGAGGCTGGAGAGATGGCTCAGAGGTTAAGAGCACTGGCTGTTTTTGCAGAGGTCCTGAGTTCAATTCCCAGCAACCACATGGTGGCTTATAACCATTGGTAATGAGATCTGGTGCTTCTTCTGGCATGCAGGCATGCATGCAGGCAGAACACTGTATATGTAATAAATAAATAAATATTTTTTAAAAAAACTTTTAAGCCAAGCAGGCAGACAGATCTCTGAGTTCAAGGCCAGCCTGGTCTACAGAGTTCCAGGACAGCCAGGGCTATACAGAGAAACCCTGTCTTAAAGAATCTGAAAGAAATAATAATAATAATAATAATAATAACTTTTAAATAAATTATTGTAATTCTGTCCTTTGGCAAGTAGAAAAGAAGAGCCCTGAAAAGTAACCCAAGGAGACCTCCAGGAGCATAGGGGTTTCAACAGTGTCATACCCCTGAGGAAGGTCACAGGAGAAAACAACAGGAAACTTGACAAGGTTTGAGGAACCCTGCCGCTCCTCATAACTCCTTAAACTCATCACCACTACCATTGACTCATTTAAACCCTTGGGGCAGACGCGCTTGTTCTCCTTATGGTGCAGATGAGGGAACTGAGGCCCAAGGAAACCCAATAACTTGCAGAAAAGGTGAAGCAGAAGAATTGGACCCCTGGAGAGACTGACTTCATCACCCTGTGCTCAATTGCTGTAACCCCGGGCAAACTGGAGGGGGCTGTTTGTTTTGACAACTTCTAGCCCCCTGCCTCAGCTTCCAGGTATATGCCATCATGCCTGGTTTTATGGCCCACTGGTATCAAACCCAGGACTTCATGTATGCTAGTTAGACAAGCCCTGCATCAACCTACTAACACCCTCAGGCCAATGTGGAAGTTTGAGGTGAATCTATATACCCGCTCCACACTGAGTTTGTGGAGACAGAATTTCTACCACAGGGGATCGAGCAATAGGACAATAATGAAAAGGGAGGCCCAAGGATGTAGCATGAGCAAGGCCCTAAATTCCATCCCTAGCACCGCCATCCACCAGATGTCTAATATCAGAAAGCCTAGAGTCATCCCCAGGCTAAGCGGCACAAGCCTCTCCCACCCACACTCAAAAGGTTTGAAGCCCGCAGGAGGATTGTGAATTCTAGAGAGACCTGCGCTACTTAGTAAGGTGCTGTCTCTGGAAAACACAAACAACCCTGGAGTCACACCCACACACTGAGGTAGTGCTGTCACCCTAACAGACGTTGGTCATTCCTGGGAGCTAACTAGATTCCTCTCTTATTACTTACTTATTTATTTTTGAGATGAAGTCTTACCTTGTAACCCTGGCTGACCCGGAACTGGAACTCCCTATGTAAAGTGCACTAGCCTAAACTCACAGAGATCCGCCTGCCTCTGTCCCACTAGTGCTGGGATTAAAGGTGCACACCATTGCATCTCACTTCCTGCTCAAAAAGGTTTTTAGGGTTTTGTTTGTTTTTTTGTTTTTTCTTTAAAAAGCTAGACCTAGTAGTGCAGGCCTGTGATCCCAGCTACTTAGGAAACTGAGTGAGGAAGACCACAAAATTAAGGCTGATCTGTGTTACAGCCCGAACCATTTAGTGAAATGCTGTCTTCAATATTTTTTAAAAGTAAAAATGAGGCTGGGGACTTCTTTCAGTGGTAGAGCTCTTGCCTGCCATGTGTATGGCCTGGATTTGATCCCAAGCACTGCAGGAAAGTAAATAAACAAGAGTAGGCCTATTATCTAAATCCTTGTTGTCTCCTGCAGAGAAGAGAGACATTCAGAGTTCATAAATCCCCTCAGAACATGGTTGGGACGCCTCTTAAGTCATACATTTTTCTTTGACTTGTATGAGAATTATCTGTAACCTTGTCATAGCCTCTCCACTGAATAACAATTCTTTGAGGAAACTGCACTATAATTCAACTGTGGGTCTCACAAGAAGGCTTACTCAGACAAAGCCTGTGCACCTAATAGGCACCGCCTGTGTGCAAGACTGAATCCCTGACCATGCATCTTAGTGCACTTTCTTTGACTTTTAAAATTTTCATCAGGGTTTGCTTTGTACTCGAAAAATCCAATGTTATCACCATCATTATTATTTTGATAAATGTATGCAAACTAAATCTATGTTAATTGCACCATAAATATCATAACCTCTTCATCATTTTATATTCTCCTTCTCATCCAATAAAGAAGTCACGCTGCTGCCACAGGAGTTAGAAACATTTTAAGTCTGCAAGTCTCAAATGGTTGAGCAAATATGAGAAGTAAATATGTATTTAACTAAGAAAGAGTCCAGATCAACTGGTTTCCTGAGGGGTGGGAGACAGGGAGGCACAATTGTCTGCACACTTTGAGCAGTTCCTAAACCTTGCAAGTGAACAACTCACACTAGGGTCTGCCTCTCATTCTTAATTGGTACACACTATTCCTACCAAGGAGAAGACTATGCTGTAGGGTAGCTTAGACCGTTGCCAGATGCAACCATTCAGCTCATGGCTTGTCCCCAGGCTTCGGAGGTTAAGTGGCTGGGGATGGGGTTATTTATGGCCCCGGGGAAGAGAGAGGCAAGAGACTGGAGATAAATGGGGGAAAGATGAATAAACTTTGTGCTCTTTAAAAACAAGTCTGATGTTTTGCATTGGCTGTGGGTGGGGTGGTTGCATAATTTATCATCCATCCTGGGACATTTCTGGGGGCGCCCACCCCCCCCAGTAATAGGATGCTGCTTTTCATTGCTGAGGACTGTTTATCTGTTCTCTTTTATCTTGAGACGGGATCTCACTATGTAGTCTTGAACCTATTTTCCAGTCCAGGCTGGTTTACAACTCAAGATCCCCCTGCCTCAGCCTCCTGAATTTACAGGCAGAGACAACCTGGAATTCCTGTGTCAATCATGAGCTCTCTTCTGAGATTTGAGCCTCTGTGGGAACAAACATCACCTCTGAACTGTGGCTAAACAAGCTGAATGCTTCTGAGTGCTGCCTGGAGGAGGCTGGGGGCGGGTTGGGGGTGGGGGACCCAAAAGCTCCATCCAGCCTCTGCAGAGACACCAATAGCATTGGCTTGTACAAGGAAAGCAATTTCAGAACCTGAAAGATGGCTCAGCAGCCAAAGACTTTTGCCCCCAAAACCTGGCAACCTGAGTTTCATCCTTGGAACATGTGTAAAGGTGAGAGGAGAGAACCAGTTCCAGAAAGCTGACCTCTGAGCTCTACAGCCTCCTCCACCTCTCCCATATATCATTCACAAACCCACATGCACACAGTTTAAAAAACTTGACAGAGGCAGTTCTGGCTCAGTCAGTGGAGTACTTAACTGTTTCAGTTAAACACTGGGCTTGACACCCACCCTGGCATAAACCTGGCATGGCGCACACCTGTAATCCTAAGCACTGACAGATGGCAGAAAGAAGTGGAGAGTTGGAATTCAAGGTCATTCTTTGCTGACAAGTTCAAGGCCATCTTGGGATACATGAAATCACGTCCAAAAGGAAAAAAAAAGAAAACAAAAAAAGGAAAGAAAAAGAGAAAAAAAGGAAGGAAGAGAGGGAGGGAGGAAGAGAGGGAGACAGAAACAGAGAGAGAGAGAGAGAGAGAGAGAGAGAGAGAGAGAGAGAGAGAGAGAGAGAAAGAAAGACAGAAAGAGAGAAAGACGGAAAGAAAGAATGAAAGAAAGAAAGAAGGAAGGAAGGAAGGAAGGAAGGAAGGAAGGAAGGAAGGAAGGAAGGAAGGAAGGAAGGAAGGAAGGAAAGAAGGGACATTCCTATCAAAGCTCAGAGTGGAGGGGCTGTAATCCCAGCACTAGGGAGGCTGAGATAGTGTCACTGGGAAAAAACAGGATTCCCTCTTTGGTTCTTAGTTTTATTAATAAAAGAATTTAAGGACAAATTCAAATGGAAAGTCGAGGACAATCTTCTTTGAGCTTAGAAACAAAAAACACCCCAGAGTAAGCAAGCGGTTAGCCAGGCAAGGAAGTTAGTCACAGGGCAGAAAAGCATCCACATAGTAGGGGGAGGAGCTTTGGAGAAAGTGAATCCCAAGTGTTAGGGAAAGTGTACTTAGAAAAGGGGGCGGGGCGGGGCTGGAGAGATGGCTCAGCAGTTAAGAACACTGGCTGCTCTTCCAGAGGACCTGGGTTCAATTCCCAGCACCCACATGGCAGCTCACAGCTGTCTGTAACTTCTGTTCCAGGGGATCTGATGCCCTCATATAGACATATCTGCAGGCAAAACACCAATGCACACAAATTAAAAATTCGTCTACAAGAAATAAGGAAAGAAAGAGTTATGCAGACCAGTGTGACTCTGGCTCTAAGGGAATTTTGGAAAGGAAAAGAATATTGTCTTATTTAACAGGCTAATTATGCCTCCCATCTCTTTAGCTTAGCTTAAGATGAATACACCTTCCTGGGATACATAGGAAGTACCAGGCCAGCCTGGGCTTCATAGAAAGGCTGTTTCCAAAAACTGACAACCAAAAATCAATTCCTGGTCCAGATCATCATTATTATTAAATGACATATAGCAATGGTTATTCTTTGTGACACTGGAGAGGCTCACCTAATACAATCACCCATAGGACTTATTAACAGGTCAAAACCTGTTATGGACATAACCCTGCTGATATTTCCTGAGTAATTATGAAGTTCCGTGTATGGATCCAGCTGCCTGTATTACAAGAGTTCTTCACACAGCTCTTTCAGACAGGTCTGTTAGTAGCCCCACGGTCAACAAGAAAAGGAAGACACTCATTCACAGGTCACGTGATTAGGAAGTGACAGAGCAGTCTTGGGACCCTGACAGCCTAAATAGCCTCTATGTGGGCTGCCCGGCTCCGCACATTGATTATGTTTCCAGCTTCGTATGTAACTGCTTAGAACCAAAGGGCAGGACCACTTTAAAGCATCACCCCTGTATCCCCCACAGTGTCATATGCTGGAGGAGAAAAGTTCAGTATTCTCTTACTACAAAACAACTATTTTTTTTAATCTGTGACAAATGAAACAATTTGAACCTTGAAATCATGTTTGATGATTTTGAGCAAAGTTGTATATTATTTGTTTGTTTTGAGACAGGGTCTCCCTATGTAGCTATGGCTGTCCTGAAACTCACTGCATAGAACAAGCTGGCCTCAAACTCACAGAGATCCACCGGCCTCTGCCTCGCATGAACCGCCACACTCCCAGCTTTTTTAAAATTTATTTTTGGTTTTAGATTATTATTTTATGTGTATGAGTGTTTTGCCTGGATGTATGTCTAAATACCACATGTGCTCCCGATGCCCAAGGAGGTCAGAAGAAGGTGTCAGAGCCACTGGAGTTGAAATTACAGATGGCTATGACCCCCATGTGTGTCCTGGGAATTGAACCCGGGTCCTCTCCAAGAATAACAAATGCTCTTAACAATCCTTGAAACAAAACTTTGTTGTTGATGCTGTTGTTGTTGTTGTTGTTGTTGCTGTTTTTAAGGTGTTGGCTCATGAACAAAATCACCTTAAAAGAGAAAGAGTTGGTGTTGGCTCACAGTTTGAAGATGCAGTTCATTGTAGCGGGGATGTCAAGGCAGAAGGACTTGAGGAGATTGGTTATATTGGATCATCAGTCAAGAAGCAGGGAGAGATGGAGGCTGGTGCTTGGTTTACTTGCTCCTTATTCAGTCCTGGACCCCAGCCCACATCAGTCAAATCTCACTGGGAACTCCCTCAAATACCTGCCCAGGGATTTGTCTCCTAGGTTATTTTAAATCCTGTCAAATTTAAAGTCAAGATTGGCTACCTGGTGTGGTAACAGCGTGGTACTAACATCAAAACCTAGAGAGCTTACAGTTTAAATATGTGTATTGTTTTTATGACAAAGTATTTTGATGCCGGAGAATCACTTGAAAATTTTCCGGTGGGAGGGAGACAGGAGAAGGAGGTGCAGAATGGGGGGAATGTGGATGAAGCAGGATTAGCCAAGTGGTTGTTGAAGCTGTGTGGGAGGCCCTGGGGGACATTATATTACTGTGGATGTTTGCCTTTATCCGAAATAAACGGTTTTGGAATTTTTTAAATTGTGGTTTTTGACCAAATGGAGAAAACCATGGGAACAACCAGATGTGGGCAGCTAAATCTATGCTTAGCACTCAAGCCCCCTGGATGTCCTGGGTCTAGAATCATCCTGTCTGAAGATGAGAGGTTTGTCCGTGACACTCTATGAGGTTCCATCCAGCTCTAGAATTTTAGTAGTCCTCATCTAAGGGAAAATAGTTAAAGAGAAGAAGTGTTGACCAGCCAACTCTGCACTGGCCAGCTCTGTCTTAAGAGGAGTTGTGGGTTTATCCACAGAGGAAGAAGGAAGGGAGGAAGGAGGGAAGAAAGAAAGGAAGAAGGAAGGAGACGAAATGAGCCTGTTTGCTCCAGCAGCATACATACTACAATTGGAACAACAGAGAGTGTGGTCTCTGAGCAAACATGGCATTCAAATTTATTACGTTCCATATTTTTAAAGTATCTCTCTCATGTCTGTACTTAGTGACCTCAGTAATAGATCACATGGACCAGCCATTAAAAAAACAGTAAGCCTATCTGCTAAGAAAAAGAAAAGAAAAAATTATGAGAGAATGGAAACTAGAAAAACAATTGACTTTATATCGTATGACTCACGTCTCTGCCTACACTGTGTGCTTCCTCGTCATCTTACCCTTTCCGGGTCTCCTTTCTAAATGCTACAGTAAACCATCTTGTTTATATATACACCATAGTGGAGGATACACATATGAAGAGAATATGTTTTTTTTTTTTTTCTGAGTGTCTGGGTAGTCTCACATTTTAAATCTATCCATTTTCCTGTAGACTTCATTTTTCTGTACAGCTGAATAATACCCCATTCTGTACATGTACCGCACTTTCATGATCCATTCATCTATTGAGAGACATCCAGGCTGGCTCCATTTTCTTGCTGTCATAAATAGAGCAGCAATAAACATGGATGTGCAAATAATCTCTGTGGGTAGATATGGAGTTCTCTGCATATATGCCCAGGAGTAAGGTAGGTGAGTGTGTTAGTAGGTTTTTTTCTTTCCTTCTTTCCTTCTTTCCTTCTTTCCTCCCTCCCTCCCTCCCTCCCTCCCTCCCTCCCTCCCTCCCTCCCTTCTTTCCTTCCCTCCCTTCTGTGTATGTTGGATAACTCTATAAAAATGTAATTGATAGGGAAAGTGTAAAACCCTAGGAACGCTCCCCGGCTTCAGAATGGTCATTTGAACTACACAGACGTTCACTGAGACACATAGAGTTTAGGATGTGGCAACACTGTGTTTGCGTGGCTACCTTAGTCTAGCTGCGTGGTCTTTTTATTTCATAAGAAAGGGATTTTTAAGAAGAAGAGCTGTGGAAACCACACCTTCCTCTCTCTATCCCTCTTCAGAGTTGGACCACTGGCTTTCATTTCTTTGCTCTGACAGCAACATCACTTTGGGTCCTTATTTAACCTCTCTACTACCTGTCAGTTTTCTGCTCTGTAAAATGGGGTGTGAATAGGGTATTAACCACCCCCAAAGGCTGTGACGACAATCTCATCAGTAAAATAATTCCTATGAAATGCAGAGAGCTAGCTGTATCCAGCATATACTCAGTACCCCGTCCATGGCAGATACATCTTTTCCTAACTCCATTTAATGGCTATGAAAACTAATTGTGGCTCAGTGAGGATAAGTGGTTTGGCTAAAGTCTATCTGTTTTAATAAACAGCTATGCAGACATTTAAATGCAAGTTTCTGACCGTAAATCCAGGCTTGTTTCCACTCCAATTGTCCTCTGAGGACATTGTTAGGAAAAGCAGTAAAGGTTGACAGATTAAGCTAGGCAGTGATCTTGGAGGATCTGGTAGCGCCCAAAGAGTCCAACAACACCAAAAAATAAGTTAATGTTTGTTATTAACACAAAAACTCAGTCTGCATCTCAGACTGCAGCTCTATGGTCGTGGAGCCAGCCGGCCTCTCTCCTAGACAGCTTGGAGCCCAGCTCAGAGCAGCTGGAGAGCACTGGGTGACTGGGAGGTAAATTACACAGCCAGCAAGAGCCAGCCCAGCTCAGGGAAGGGGACTAGGGTGTTCTTTTGTTTGCACACTGAGAAGCTTTGTAACTGAGCACACTGGCTCCTTGGGACAACCTCTACCTTTTCAATATACTGACCTCAGGTGACCAGGCACTATTTTTTTTTTTCAAACGTAGCTTGTGGTGAACAATTTTTTTTCCCTATCTCCATCAGGGCAGAATCTCCGCTTCTCTCTCTAGCCTTCATCCACCCTCTCAAGATTCATTTTATTAGTATGTTTAGAGATTGTCTGTGCCTGGTAAATAAGAATGATCTGTTTGTCCACATGAACACTAAGTATGTTTAATGGCACGAGTTGTTTTTGTTTTTTCTTTTCTTTTCTTTTTTTTTTTTTTTTCTTCGAGACAGGGTTTCTCTGTGTAGCTTTGCGCCTTTCCTGGAACTCACTCTGTAGTCCAGGCTGGCCTCGAACTCACAGAGATCTGCCTGGCTCTGCCTCCCGAGTGCTGGGATTAAAGGCGTGCGCCACCACCGCCCGGCGGCAGGAGTTGTTATAAGCCCAAAGGGGTGCACATAAGTATGTGTAGGGTGATTTAAATGGGCTCAGACGTTAAGTTGAATGCCGCAGAGCTGTGGATGAGTCAACAAGCTTTGACTAGGGGTAGGAGGAATCCCACAGTTCTACGTGGTCATTGAAAGAATGTGCATCAAACCCTCATCGCTCCTCTTCGGGTGGGAGGGTGAAACTGGGGACTGGAGAGTGAGTGGGTAGGGAAGTTCATTTCTAGCATGCACCTTGCCTTGAATTTACTATGTAAATTACCAGGCTAGATTTCAGCCCTCCATCCTCCTGCCTCAGCCTCCCGAGTGCTAGGCTTACAGGTGAGTATCACCACAGTCACCTTTCTCTTAATTTTTAAATGCAGGGAACTGTCTTAGTCGGGGTTTCGGTTGCTATGATAAATACCATAATCATAAGCAACTTGGGGAGGAAAAGAGTTTATTTTACCTCAAAAATTACAGTCTATCTTTGAGCAGTCAGGACAGGAACTCAAGGCAGAACCTGGAGGAAAACTGAAGCAGACGCCATAAAGGAACACCGAATACCATGGCTTGCTCAGTTTTCTTTCTTTTTTGAGACAGGGTTTCTTTGTGTAGCCCTGGCTGTCCTGGAACTCACTCTGTAGATCAGGCTGGCCTCGAACTCACAGAGATCCACCTGCCTCTGCCTCCCGAGTGCTAGGATTAAAGGTGTGCGCCGCCGCCGCCGCCACCACCACCACCACCACCACCACCACCACCACCACCACCACCACCACCACTACCACTCTGCTTTCAGCCTGCTTCCTCATACCACCCAGAACCACACGTCTAAACAGTGGCACCACCCACAGTGAGCTGGGCCCACCCACATTAGTCATTAACCAAGAAAATACCCCCACAGACTTGCCAACGGGCCAATCTGATGCAGACAATTCCTCGATTGAGACTCCTTCTTCCCAGACATGTCTAGGTTTGTGTCAAGTTGACACAAAAACCAACCAGCACAAAAATATTGCTGAGCCCTGAAGACAGGATTAGGGGCTACTAGGATCTTTTTGAATGTATATGCCTCTGGCTCCTTTGGTCTCCCAATCTCCTGCCTTCCCTCATTACCAGCAACAGGAGAATCAACTCTGTTCTGCGCTGTGATTCTGCACTGTGACCTCCTTTCTGCCACATGGCCATTACAATAGAAGCTCATCACTATCTGGTAAATGAATGAAAGCTTGCCTGAGTGGGGGAGGACCTGCTTCTTCTTCGTAATATACGCCCTGCTTAGAGCCACAACAAGGCCGAGTTGTACAGATGTACTCATGTAATGGTTCAAGGGCAGCGAGCTGAGAGCAAATCAGAAACTTCCTCGTGTTTTGTTCAAAGCCCACTAACACTTCGACATGTATTAAATGTTAATAAGCAGCTATATGGGTCAGTGGGTTAAGTAATAACTGTGGAGGAAGGTGAGAGGTGAAGAAATACACGGAAATTACATTCGATGACGGCTTGGCTCACCAGAGCGAAACTTGTATAATAGCAAGCCAGTGATTTAACCAGGCTATCTTTCCCCCTTCCTCACTCGGCAAGCTCCGTGCGGGGACAACATTCTCTTTACTCAGGCAGCTGCGGGACCTGGTGAAATTGGGGAAATATTGAGAAGCATCCAAAAGGTTGCATACAGGTCACTGTCTTCTCACAAAAGAAGGAGAGAAAATCACTGTGTTTAGACAAGTGTTTGGGAGATGATTACACTTTTCAGGCCATTCTTTCTGTCCTGCTTGTATTTGACCATTTTTTTCTCACATTCTTATGAGGTCCAACAAAAGGAACAAAGGTTTTTGTGAGTACAAAATTGCTGCTCCTGAAAGCAGTACCAATGATGATGATGATGATGATGATGATGGCAATCTTTTTTTTTCTGAGCATTTGTTATGCACCAGATTAATTCTTTTTTTTCTCTTCTTTTCTTTCTTTCTTTTTTTATTTTTTGGTTATTTGAAACAGGGTTTCTTTTTGTAGCCCTGGCTGTCCTGGAACTTGCTCTGTAGACCAAGCTGGCCTTGAACTCACCGAGATCCACATGCCTCTGCTTCCTGAGTGCCATCACCACCTGGCTCACCAAATCAATTCTTCAAGGCAGAGGTTTGGTTGGGGGGTGGTTTTGTTCACCAAGGGGACATTTGGCAAATAAATCTGGGGCCTTTTGAATTGTCAGGGCTAGAAAAGAGGGAAATTGGGAACTGATACAGGCATTGAGTGGATAAGTCAGGGACACTGCTGGACTTTCTCCAAAGCACAGAAAGGACACCTATTGCAAAGATTGTCTGGCCCCAACACCATCAGTTCAAAAGGTGATGAAGCCTGTTGTTGGTGAATTGCCTCATTTCTCTCTCTCTCTCTCTCTCTCTCTCTCTCTCTCTCTCTCTCTC
>CABHPQ010001143.1:0-56425 GCA_902168405.1 Peromyscus aztecus
CAAAAAAAAAAAAAAAAGAGAGAGAGGGAGAGAAAAGTGAAAGAACAAACAAGCTTGAAACTTAAGCATGCTCTCGTTTTTCTCTTTATTGCCTTCCTCAGTTTCAACTATTATAACAGAAGAAACTGTCACAGCTGTTAACCGCAAAACTTGTACTTCCTATGGCAGTGGTGGCCTATAGGTGACGTGACTCTGGTGCCGCTCGTCTCTGCTTCCTTCCGAGTGCTTTCCCACCTAGTGTTCTTGCAAATATCCTCCTCCCCTGCTTTTCTCTACGTAAGAGGAGTGATGATCAAGAGTCTAGTGGCTGCAGGGTGTAGCTCAGGCATCTTTCCACCCTGGAGCAATCGCTCACTCTTGATGAGGCTGTAGTTTACTGTGAGATAAAGTTTTTGTATCATCTAGTCTTGATTTTGAAAAATGCCTTCAACTATTTCTTTGAAATTTGGACCTTATTCTCCTCTGGCATAATTACAGCACATGGACGTTCTCAGCAGACCTTGGCCTGTGCCATGTGGGTTGGGGTGTTGAGATCATTGGACTGGTTCTTCCAAGTGACAAGAGCCCAGTAGTAGGGTTCAAACCCTGACGCTGGTGGATTTGAGCAAGTTGAGGTTACCATTCCCAGCGCGTTCTCTGGTGTTCCAGGGGTCTGTGGTTCCTCCACTTCCTGAGTCATCTCCAGGAGACCAGGCAGTCAGGGCCAGCTGAGGAGACCAGGCAGTTAGGGCCAGCTCAGGAGACCAGGCAGTCAGGGCCAGCTGAGGAGACCAGGCAGTCAGGGCCAACTCAGGAGACCAGGCAGTCAAGGCCAGCTCTCTTGGCATTTAAGCTTCTTTGTAGGATGGAAGGGTTTCCCAGTGAGAAATGTTGGCCACCAAAAACAATTTATTTTAAAAATGAATATATTTGTGTGTGTGTGTATGTGTGTGTGTGTGTGTGCGCGCGCGCGCGCGCGCGCGCGCGCGCATTCTCGCATGACAGCATGTGTGTGGAGATCAGAGGACAACTTTATGGCGTTGGTTCTCTCTTTCTACCTTTGTGTGGGTTCCAAGGATCAAACCTAGGTCATCAAGCTGGTACAGCAAGCGCCTTTACCAACTAAGCCATCTGCCAGCCCAAAGAAACCTTTAAAAGTTGGAAATCACAGGTGACATATTACTGTAAACTACTTCAACTGTGTCTCTTACAGCCAGAAAACTAGAATCAATCTACATGTACACAACAGGTGAATGCTAGATAAACCATGATATGCCCACATTGTAGACCATTATTTAGGTATGGTGTTGAAATGAGATGATATTCAATTTGTATTCCAGGATGAAAAAAAATAAGAGCCAGGACACTTACGTGTAGCGTATAGTCTCATTTCTACTGCCCTAAACTACAAATACGAAGATTAATACACCATAAAATATATATTGTACTTACGGCACAAACATAAGTACATATCTATTAAGAACAAATGTAATAAATGCATGTAAAAAGTCCAAAGGAGGAACACTCACGATACAGCTATAGGGTGGAGGCTGGATTAGGCATTGGAATGGGGGAATCTTGTTTTTCACTCTATTATTCCTGTATTGGGGGATTTTTTTTATATATAGTGAAATGGAATCATGTAATACAAATAAATAGAAACATTTAAAAAATAATTAAGTTTTAGGGTATAAGATGCAATTTTGGACAATAAGCCATGTTGCCTAGGATTGGAGTGTGATACCGAGGGGCCAGATACAGGCGCATGCCTAACTACTTAGCTCCATTAATGGGCTCTACTAATTGCAATCAGAATGGCATCTCCAAGGCTGTAGTTAATACTTTCCCAACAGTTTGATTACACTCGAATGTCTTGCTTTATTGCTTTTATGAGTAAATAAGAAGAGTGCCTTCTGAACACATTCTGAGGTATTTAAAACTGATGTTAACCACAACTAGGGGCCATACTTTTTATCTTCCTCCCTACGCCCCCCTTCCTTCTCGAACACCCTCCTCCTTTGCAACTGCTGTATGGCCCCTCTGTTCAGTACCTGTCTCAAAATTCACAGCCCCCAGAGACCCAGCTTGGCCTCGTGGAGAGACCTCTTTTCACGCCCTTGCTGAATGCTCCCTGTGTTTGATAATTTCATTTTGTTCCTTCATGAGGGTTTTGCATACGTGTTCGCCTAATTTGTCTCCCAAGGTAATAGACTTTTCATGAATAGAAAACTGTAGAGTATGTAAACGTTGAAGAAAGAAATGTCTTAACTTAAAGCTGGACTCTTCCACTTTTCCTGGATATTTTGAGGGAGAAAAAGGGTTATGTTTTGTCGGTTTTTATTTTATTTCCATGTGGTGTTTGTTTGTTTTTGTTTTTGTTTTGTTTTGGAGAGAGAGAGAGCTAATATGTGTTGGGTGGGTTGGGAGGTTGGGAAGACCTAGGAGGAATTGGGCAGGGAAAACATGATCAAAGTATAAAGTATAAATATTTTTCAATAAAAAAATAACTAATAAAATACAACCCAATTAAAAAGTGAAGCGTGGAAGTGAACAGACAGGGTCTCACTGTGTAGCCAAGGTTGGTCTCAAACTCAACATCCTAAGTGCTAGGATTATGGAACACACCACCGTCGCAGCTGAAAATTTTTTGGAAGCTATATTTTCCTTACTTCTGATATTATAGGATTTGGGAGCTGGTGAGGTGACCTGCAAAGTGAGGCATTCAGCTGGAGCTTTGGGGACCAAGAATTCAGTATGACTCATGCTGGCCTTCATCTTCTGTCTCCAGGCCACCACAGGAATGTATATAATGCGCTGACATCAGCTACGTCTGCAATGGAACTTATGTCATTGTTGGTTTATAATTGTTGGATACTGTGATAGTGTATACTGACTGTCAATTGACTGGGTATAAGGTCACGTTGGAGGCAAATCTCTAGGAGTATCTTTGAGGGATTATCTTAATCAAGTTAATTGAACTAGGAAGACACCCCCATGCCTCCGCCACGACCACCACATGTGGGCAGCATCATTCCCTAGGCTGGTGTCCTGGATAGGAAGGAGAAAGCAAGCTTCCTGACTGGGGACACAATGTGAGACCAGCTGCTTCTCACTCCTGCCACCGTGATTTCCCCGTCACAATGGACTGTCCCTCGAGCTGTGAGCCCCAATAAGCCCTCCCCTCCTGAAGTCACTTTTGTCAGGTGGTTTGGGGGCAGCAACAAGACAAGCAGCAAACACAGACGTGTTCAAGTGTGTGGGGATATGAGGACTTCAGAAGTGGAGACGGGATTATATTGCCAAGTCCAACACAAGTTGGCATTCTTTCATTCACTATCGCCCTGCTTACTGTGAACAATTTACCTGGAATCTGCTTTCATCCAAGAGGGCTATTCACGCTTTTCTATGTATTGTGCTACTTTGGGGGCCAAGGTGCATTTATTCCTAGAACTGTTACCTACTTACAACATATATGTATTTATTTACGTAGTCACGTATTCATCAAAAATTTACAGAATAATGGGTCTGAAGAGACAGCTCAGTGGTTAAGAATATGGGCTGCTCTTCCAGAGGACCTGGGTCCTATTCCCAGTACCCACATTGGTTGTAACTCTTGTCCTGAGGGATCTGGTACCCTCTTCTAGCCTCTGAGGCAGCAGCATACATGTGGTACATAGACACATAGGCAGGCAACACATCCATAAACATAACAACAAACGTGTTTTTTGTTTTTGTTTTTGTTTTTTTTTGGTTTTTTGAGACAGGGTTTCTCTGTGTAGTTTTGCTCCTCTCCTGGAGCTCACTTGGTAGCCCAGGCTGGCCTCGAACTCACAGAGATCCACCTGGCTCTGCCTCCCGAGTGCTGGGATTAAAGGCGTGCGCCACCAACGCCCAGCAACAACAAACGTTTTAACTATAGAATATTGTATTAAGCATGATAGCTAGGCATGAAGAATGAACAAGAGTCCACCAGGTGACCAGTTGGGTCAATCCACCATGTACAATGGTCCTGAGGCAGTAAAGGAGAGAACCTGTTGGGAGGTACAGGTTCTGAGTGGAGGACATGGTTTGAAATGGGACTGGTAGGAAAGATAACCTATATATTATGTAAAGGGGTTGAGATTTGGTCATGCTGGCAGTGAGGATCTGCAAGGAAATTTGAGCAAGGTCATACAAGGTCAAATGTGTATGTTATGAGGCAATTTTAGCCACTGGATACCAGTTGGACTGCAGAGGATGAAATGGAGGACAAGAGGAAAACACCGAGGTTTCTGGGAAGAATGGGCTGGTTTGGAATGGGAAAGAGGGACTCCGAAGTAGAGTAGAGAGGACGTGGTGCTTGACTGATGTATTAGGTCTCTGCTATTGTCATAGCAAATTACCCTGAACTTCGTGACTTAAAACAATCCAAATTTATTATCTCACAATTCTGTAGCCTGGAAATCCGATGAGACTCCACTGCGCTAAGACCAAGCACTCAGCAGGGCTGTGTTCTTTTCTAAGGCTTGGGGGAGAATTTGCTTTCTCATCACTCAGGTTACCAGCATAATTCAGTTCCATGTGTGTATAGAACAGAGGGTCCCTCTGGTTTTTCTGAGTAATGGTTGGTGCTCAGCCCCCTGTCACAAGGGGCTGCCTGCGTTCCTGGCTTCACAGCCCACCCAATCCATCTTCAAAGGCAGCAGGAATGAGCTGTGCTTCTTCCACACTGACTCTCTACCTCTTGCTTCGTGTGTGTATTTATGTGTGAAGGTGTCTCTGTGTGTGTGCATGAGTGCACACATGAGTGTGCATATAGAGGTCAGAGGTCAACCTCACGGAGCTTTAGTGCTGTCTGTGACCATGGGGCTATCTTTACAGGAGTTCAGTTTTAGGTTCAGACCTCAGGCATTGAGGCAGACAAACTCCAAACTGTCGTTTTCCTTCAGATTCATCTTCTTACATTACATTAAATGCCTATACGTTTTATCCAAAGGAGAGCTGGTTATTCTGCATCATGAACTGCTAGCCCCCAAATTCCTACACCAGCAGGCCCCAGCACATAGGATGCACAAGCGGAGAAGAAAGAGGGTAGCATGTCTCTTCTCTCTGAGTAGACTCTTTGGAAACACCATAGGACAATTTGACTTGTACATCATCGGTCAGAATTCAGTCATGCAGCCACATCCAGTATCAAGATGCCCAGGAAATTGTAGCCTTTGGTATGGTAGCAATGTCAGAATAAAAACTGTGATATAAGAAATGGGAAGAGAATAGATACTGAGAGATGCATTGCAAACACATTATCTGAAACATTTTTTTTCTAATCTTTAGCTGTTCTTAGGACTTTCTATTCCTCTGTCCCTTGAAGCCGAGCAGTATTCTGCTTTAGAAAGCAGTTAGTACTCAAGCAAAAATGTGCAGTCATGACTTGAGTGTGTGGAAATGTTCTTTTATTTACTGAACTCAATTTACCCACCAGCCCCTATTTCCACTAATGGCAAGGAGTACAGTCAGTTCACTTCAGCTTTGTGCGTGTGCGTGTGACTGTTGTGTCCAAGGAGGGGTGCGTGTGCCCATGCACACTCATGTAGACATCAGATAAAGATGTCTGGTGTTTTCCTCTATTGTCTTCCACTTTGTTTTTTGAGACAAGGTCTTTCACTGAACCTGAAGTTCACCATTTCAGCTGGGCTGACTGCTCAGTGAGTTCCCAGGATGTGCCTGACTCCACCCCCTCCCTTCCAGTGCCTGGATTATAGGCATGTGTAGGCATGCCTGGTTTTTCCGTGGGTTCCGGGGGTTCAAATGCAGACCCCCTTGCTCGCACAGCAAGCACCCTTACCCACTGAGTCACCCCGAGCCCCACTTCTGTTGTGTAGACAAATCTCTTTTCAGAACTAGTAGATAAATTCAAGTCTCTGCCTTTTCTCCTTTACTGATTTCTCACCAGGGGGTGGTCTAGTGAGCCGCTTACCTAGGAACTTTCCTGTTGTGCCCTGTTCTCCTGGACCTCCGGTGATCAGGCATGGACTATGTCTGCCTCTCTCTGGGAAGCTCCTAGAAGCTGCGGCACTGTTTGGAGGCTTTCAATTTCTCCTCTGCCTATTGCAGAGGTTGGCTCGTAGGAAACAGTTAAAATGTGACTGATGCAATCATGAGTATGCTTTAGATGCGTCATATAATTAATTCAAATGGCACCATAATGATCTGAAAACCCTGCATAATTAAAAGTCGATTTCTCCACGGCCCCCTAGCATTATGCTTATAGCTTTCTTACAGCACCCATAATCCTCTGCTCTCAGATACAATGGTTTGTGTGTTTGTCTGGCTGCTCATTAGCGTGTCTGTTCTTGAAGAATGCCCCTGCTCTTTGTGCCTCTCACTAGTGCTGAGGTCAGGACAAAGTCCCCTTCAATCTGGGAAAATGAGTGACCACAGGAGGAGGGGCTGGTTCTGTGGGTTTCTACAAGCGAATGCTTCCCACCTGGGAAAGAGCAATTTTTTCCCCCTCAGATGCTTAGAAGGGCATCAACAAACACTAAATGATATTTTGCCCTTTACCAAACCTCAGTTTATTTTAATGCAAAGCCTTGCTTTTGTTTTTCAGAAATCCTCCACCCACTTTGCTGCACCCAGAAGCGTGGTGTGAGGAATTTAACCACTTCATTTCGCAGTGAGTATCTCTTCCTCTGGGAACTACCTATGTATGCAGCAAAGTCTTGATCTATGATTTCTGAAACCCAAGCTATGGAACGTGCTTGGTCCTAGCTGGGCCCACTAGCGTGTTACAACCCAGGGGTTGTCCTAGTAAACGGCCTCAGGAGCTCCCACAGAATCTGAAGACTAAGGGATTCCAGCTGATTCAACTGTTATCAGTCCTCGTAATCACACGATCTGCAAACCAACTCTGTAGGCGATGCACATCTGTAACTGATGTCTACACTGGGGGCAGAGAGACACGGAAAACTGCTGGGTTTGCAGGTATGGCAGCTAGCTCATTGGGCTTTGTTCTAGGATTTTCAACACAGGACTCAAGCTTCAGTTTCCAAGATGATGGGGGGCAAAGTAGGTCTTTGGCCTAAGGCATCAAGATGAAGTGTCCTAGCCAACCCACAAGGTCTGGAGAGCAAGAGGAAAACCCTGCGGGATGGCGTGAGGCCCCTGATGGCCCCACCAGGTCAGATTTACTGAGACTAAGACGATAGAACCAACATAGAGACCAAAGAGTGACTCAGAGCTGAGATCTTAGGTTTGGGGCCTAGTCCTAAGAGAGGGCCACACTGGTACCAAATGCATCTAAGATGCTCATTCAGCTTGAGGAGGCCCCAAATCCCCAAGTGAAGACTCAGTAATAGAGTAAGAACCAATCAATCATTAGAAGCCACTACCAGGTATTAGAACTGAGAATAGATGTCCCAACACCTGGTATTCCAAACAAGAGCTTCAGAGACTGTGGGAGGAGAAAGTAAATGACCCAAAGTGCTGATAAATAAGGAAGGAAAACACACATTTTTTTTCTCATTTATGCCTATGTGTGGTCTTATCTTCCACAAAGAGTCATGGTAACAAACCAAACAGGATCATCCTCCTTAATATCTGTCTAGCTCGACAATCTTCATCCACAGTCATTAAACCTAAAGAGCCCTGAAAATAGAAGTTATTTTGTAGTTGAGTCATCCAGCAGCAAAACTTGACCTTATGTGAACTGATGTGGGGGCAGTGTGTGCCCTGAGCTGATGAGGGGCTATTTATAGTCATTATCTTTCTTAATGTGAATATTCATGTGTTTCAATGCAGATATATTCCTATTTGATGGTAGTGACCTGCCCCAGATCCTACTGCCTTGTTACATAATGTGCAGCCAATGTGCCAGTTTAGCCGTCTGAAATTTGATCAAATTTAGAATTCTAAACATGTTTGACCCCAAAGGAGTTTGTATGAGAGCTTGAGTTTGTATTTCATTTCCATTTCAAATGCAACAGAGCTCGGGGTCCCGAAAATTGTTTGTTTATCTAATCCCTCCTGGACCTGCGCCATGTCCCTCGGCATAGAAAACTCAGAGAACACTACCAAGAGACATGGCGTCAGAAGGTGACTGTGAGGTTTAGGGCCAAGGGAAAACTCAGAGAGTAGCATTGGAGGGTGAGGTACAGGGCCAAGGCTAGAGGGCATATCCTTGCTCCTCAGTCCAGCTTCGTCATTTTGCCCTAACTGCAGAATGCATGGGGGCTGCCACAAGTCAGAACGACTGGCTACCAGCACTTGCTAGGCGGGCAGCACTCACATGGGAGCCAAGAAAGGACCACTTCCTGAAATCTGGGAACCACAGAAGGAGGTGGAGGAAACAGAAGAGCCAAAGACACTCTAGTGGCTTGTGACCACATCTCAGAGCACCCCACACACAGAGAGAAATCTCTCTGGATCCAAAGAATTTCCCTTTCCCATTGCTGTGCTGATAACCTTGACCAACCTTCTCTGAAGCTGGCCTAGAAAACTCCATTACATATTCACAGACACACCTTCCCACTCCACCATGCTGCAAAGATGTGATTTGACTCACAAGTTCTACTTAAGTGTGTTTATCTCAAGAGCATGGTTGTAGTCTTAAACAGCACAGTACTGTTCCTGTGGATTTAAGGGTAAGGTACATAGTTGATGGTAAGTGAAAACTTTTAGGGTCATGCTTGCTATACAATATCTCCGTCTTCTTCTCCTTACGTTTCCTTCTGACAAATCCCATGGGAGGCCAATTCCAATCTGATTACATTTTCCAACTTTGATATTTTCAGGAGTACTCATCCCAAGCTACTTTAGACCTTGAAAGCTCTGGAACACTGGAAAGGTGGGGGTAGGTGAGGTAGGGGAGCAAACACAGAAAACAGTATCTTTGAGAATACATGTATTAAGAGCAAAGAAAAAAACGTACATCTTAATGAGAACACAGGAAAATCCTGACAGGTTCTAATGAGGCAGGAAGGCGAATGGAAATCGGGTGATTACGTGCTTTATCGTTGATTTGAGATATGGAAATGCTTCATCACCCCCCCCCCCACACACACACACAACACACACACACACCTTCCTCTCTCCACTTTTCTCCATCTTTGGTTATTGAGGATTGAACCTAAGACTTCAGGTATACTAGGAAAGTTCTCTACCCCTGAGCTATCAGTCATCAAGTTGCCCAGGCTGGCTGGAACTCACTCTGAAACCTAGGCAGATCTTGAATTTGTAATCCTCCTGTCTCCGTTTCCCATGTAGCTGGCATTATAGGCCTGTGCCACCAGGCCCAGCAATCCTCTCTTTCTTTAATGTATTGTCTTATTTTCTCATTAGCAAAAATACTACATGTGGTCCCAAGGTTTTTTCTTGATCACATACCTCCAATCCTATTTTCTCCATAGCACTTAGATTCTTCAACCATGGATTCTCTTCTACATTCCTTTTTAGTAATTATGAACATTGGACACTGATCATAACATTTCACATCTTAGAACAGTGTGATGGTTATCTTTGACTGTCAACTTTACACAGCCTAGAGTCATCTGGGAAGGTAGTCTCAATGATGGGTTGTCTACATTTGATTGGCCTGTGGGCATGCCTATTGGGGATTGTCTTAACTAAGTTAATTGATGTGGAAAGACCTAGCTCACTGTGTGCAGTACCATTCCCTAGGCAGGGGGTCCTGAACTATGTAAAAGCAGAGAAATCAAAGTGAGCACAAATAAGCAAGCAAGTGATCATGCATGTATCCATTTTCTCTCTGCTCTTGGTTGTGGGTAGGTTGTGACTGCATGATTTAAGCTCCTGCTGGCATGAACTTCCCACAATGATGAACTGTCTCCTGGAACTGTTAGCTAAAATAAACCCCTTCTCCCCTATATTGCTTAGCAACAGAAATAAAACAGATAGAAACCAGTCTGCTATTTCCAAATACTGCCCCCCATAGGGTTTCACCTGTCTCAGGCTGTCCTCAGACTTGATATATCACTAGTGTTGGCCTTGAATTTCTTATCCTTCTGCTTCTACCTGGTGAGAACTGAGATTACAGCCATGAACTGGTTTATGTAAGTGTAGGACATGCTGGGCAAGTACATTCAAAAACTGTGCTACATCCCTAGTTCCACCCTTTGAATTTGTAGATAAGAATGACTGCTCTAGCCTGCCGTTACTCAGCTACCAAATATACTCCGACCAAATGTGATTTCATTAGACCTGTTCAAATCTGCAGTTAACTGTAAACAACGACACACTTTGCATTTGAAATGTCTGTTTAGAGAGCTTTGGTTTGCTTTTATACTTATTATCTCATACAGAGAAAAATGAATGAGGAATTAACACCTTCCAACTATAAGCTTTTCATCTTTGCAGGTACTAGTTGGGAAAGAAAATATCAGAGTTTTAGTGAAATTGTTTTAAAAGGGAATCATTCAGATTATTGATTCAGTTCCCTTTATAGAACAAGCCAAAGGGTACTGTATGAAAGTGAACTGCCTATTCTCTAAAAATAAACAAGACTAGAAATATCTTCTTTAAAGGGTTTTATTATTATTATTATTATTATTATTATTATTGTGTGTGTGTGTGTGTGTGTGTGTGTGTGTGTGTGTGCTTTGTGCACATGAGTGCAGATGCCCTTGGAGACCAGAAGAGGGCATCAGATCCCCTGGAGCTGGAGTTACAGGCAGTTGTGAGCTGCCAGATGTGGGTTCTGGTAGCTAAACTCGGGTCCTTTGCAAGAGCTTTATGCATTCTTATCCTCTGAGCCATCTCTTTCACATGACTGGAAATGTCATTTTGTTTTTGTTTTGTTTTGTTTTGTTTTGTTGTTGCTGTTGTTTTTCAAGACAGGGCTTCTCTGTGTAGCCCTGGCTGTCCTGGACCTCACTCTGTAGATCAGGCTGGCCTTGAACTCAGGTCTGCCTGCCTCTGCCTCCCGAGTGCTAGGATTAAAGGTGTGTGCTACCACTGCCTGACTTAACTTTCTTCTCTCTCTCTCTCTCTTTCTCTCTCTCTCTCTCTCTCTCCCTCCCTCCCTCCCTCTCTCTCATTTATTTGTGTATTTTATGTATGTGGATGTTTTGTCTTCACATCAGATAGGACTGCAGACAGTTATAGATGACTGTGAGTCACCATTCATGTTCTTGGAATTGAATTCAGGATCTCTGGAAGAGCAGATTGCTCTTAACCACTGAGCCATAGCTTTAACACCTTTTGGTACGCTATTGCCCTGTGATCTCTGAACCAAAGTGGATTCATCATTGAGGATCTTAATATGTTAGTTACTTTTCTCATTGCTGTAATAAATAATAGGTTTTCTGTATTGTGATAAAAGGTTTCTCCATGGATTCAGTAAGCCAGATCAAGCCAAATTTAAAAAGTAAAAGAACAGGTTTATTTGAGCAAAGGAACTCGTGAGTCCTTCAGTCCCAGAGATCGGAGAAGTTCACGGTGGAACTAAAGCAAGGAGCTTATATTAGCCTGTAGACGAGGGGTGATGATGTGTCCGCTACAAACTGGGTTTCTGCCCAAGTGTGGTCAAAAGCTGACCACTTCAGGCAGGGGCTTGGGCTGCTGGCAGCTTCAGGGGAGGAGCTGCTGCAGCCGCCAAGAATGTGGAACTGGGATTTTTGGTGCCTTTTCTTTGTTGGAGATTCTCTGAGAGGGTGGGGTTTGGAGAGAGAGGAATGGGGCTTTTCGGATCAAGCAGGAGTGAGCTGGAGGTTCCAGCTGAACAATAAAATACCTGCCCGAAGCAACTTAAAGGAGGAAGGTTTATTTGGGTTCATGGTTTGGAGAGGGGTGTGTGTCTGGTCCATCCTGGAGGCAAACACCTGGTGGAGGGCTCCATATGTGATGGGGGCTCACAGCAGTTTCTCATTACATGGTTCTCACCATGAGAATGCTCAGCCAGAGGTGCGACTGGCTAAAATCCTTGAGGTCCACACACCCCTGACCCAGTTCCTCCAGGCAGGCCCCACCTTCAAAAGGCTCCACAACCTCCTCACAAAGTGCCATTGGCTGCAGACAGAGCATTCAAAACACGGGAGTCTGTGGGACACACTTAATATATAAACCATAAGAGTCGCTGGTACTGCTCACTAGAGGACCCGGATGACACACCACTGATTGCCTTGGTATCTGCCTGCAGCCTATAGCAGCGTAGAGAGGGCAGGGCTGCTGAGATATGGGTTAGTGCTTTTCAGGTTTGTTTCCAGCCTCCTTATTTGGAGATAGCAGAGAGAAACACGCGCGCGCGCGCGCACACACACACACGCACACACACACACACACACACACACACACACACACACATTTTTTTAAAAAGGTCTAAAAGCCTAAAATCCTATTAGCAAACCTGTCTTGGAGTTAAAAAGAGAAAAAAGGAAGCCCCATCACCCTGGTTGGTTCTGAACCTTGGTTGTTGGTGATAATTGACTCATTCATATGAGTTAGTTACACATTTGTCAAAGCATGCCTCCTGACAGCTTAGTTATGATAAATTAAACACGGTACTCACATAAATTCTGCACTGCTCTTTATCCGTATGCTGGGACCCTGCCTGATTTTTTTTTTTTTTTTTTTTTTTTTTTTTTTGTCGCTGCTATAATATACGACTGGCTTTGCAGCGATTTCATTATCAGCCCTTTCCCCTATGGCTAAAGCTATTTGCATAACAAGTCTATCAGGTTCAAGTACCTGCCAGACTTCTCCTGTGTTAAGAGGCTCCCTGCAGAAATAGCCTTTTGATAAGATAACAATAATTTTCATTTGCTAACTCCACCTTGGTCCCCAGGGATGCCTCCTTCCCCCTTAAGTTCAACCTAATTTAAGGCCTTTGGTCTAAGATGTAAAAAACACCTTTCTGACCGAAAGGTCTTAGTGAGCTATGCTCTTTCATTTTGTCTCTCAAACTCGTGAGGTTTTTTATTAGGAGTTACTTTCAGGACATCAGAGGCTCTGAGCTGATTAGTGAGACAATAAAGATGGATTTGCTTTTGTTCAGGGCAAATCCACCAAGAGCATCCTGACTGCTCAGCCCAGTGATGACGCTGTGTGATCACCCCCATGAAATGCTGTTTTGGGGTGGCTGCTCTGGTAGCGTAGGGAAGAAAAGTATTGTCTCTTTCTCACTCACTCCAAGATGCAAGGTGGACACTCACCTGACAGATGTCTTTAATGCAAACGTCATGTGACTTTCAGAAATCACGTGACTTTCAGAAACGAAGTTCTAAAGACACAGGGAACCTGGGTGTCCCTTGGTTTCACCAAGAATGCAAAAGTAGGGCTGAGCAAAAGGGGGTCGGACCTATTGGTGACAGACTGGGGGACTCAGCCAAGTGTCTCCTTAACCTCTCATTATAACCTTCGTCTTGGGTTTTTTTAATAGGGAAACTCAGAAGGGTCCTCCTCAATTTGTAAACAGTTCCTCTTTGGGGGAGGGTTTCTGGTCCTCCAGTCAGTGACTAACATGCAAGAATGTCTCTCTCCTTGACTGAGCACCATGCCTGAGCCCTTCCAGCCAGTCACAGAATATTGGGGTATTTTTCCAGTAGCTTTCAGATGACACTCAGGTAGATAGAAGCAGCTGCCCTGAATATTATTAGAATGTTATTACTGACCTGGGGAAAGGGTGTTTAAACATATTTAACCTTTTAAGACTGTGACCCAGATTTACAGCCCCTGCTTCCTCTGCAGGTCTCCCTGTTGACCGCCTGTTCCCTCTGCTTGAACTGAATTCCTCTCAAGCCAGCAGTTCTCAGCTCTGTCTTTCTCCACTCTGCATTTCAAACTGCTTAATTCTACCCGGCTTAACAACATCAGTGAACTATGCACAATAATACATATCCTAACCTAGTGACTTATTACAGTCCGCAGAATTCTCAGGTTTTTACGTCTCCTTAGAATCCCAGGAACCATACAAACGGTTAGTTCCTCCAGAAGCAGAGTGAGTCCACCATAACCTTTATTTACATCACTTCACACGTTGGTAACTTTAATTAAAATAGCAGCAGTATCTCCTGTGACACACACTCCATTTTGGATTTATTGAGCCAATGATTAGCAATTGTGGCTTCTTGACTTAATTAGCATCACTTGAGCTACAGGAAATTAGTAGATTAGTAAAAACTCATAGAAAAGGTTGGAATACTCTAAATTAAAACCTGATAAACTCTCCTTGCCCTCTTCATGGGTGTTGATCTGTAGACTTATAAATGAAAACTGACTCTTTCCTGATTTTGAAAAATTGGGTTCCCCCCCCTTCATGAGAAGAATAAAATTATGATTTCAAGGTTATACTTCTAAGAGGTGTCTAATTTAGATTACATGATGGGTCTTGTAACTTTCTGGAAGTTTTGCATTGTTATTGCTGTAACTGTATCCTATGGTCACATCTTATTGCAAAGGAAGATAAGAAATAGTCCCTGGGTTGAGCAGCAGTGGGTCCAGATCATGACCACCGTCCCTAAATGAAGGGAAGAGCACATGAAGAGACAGCCATTGGTATCAAGTCAGCGGGTAGGGAGGATGCATGATTCCAGAGAGCCAGCAGCCAGCAGCCAGCAAGTGGTAAGGCTCAGTATTCTTACTAACAGCCGCTAGGGGTCTGGAGGGAGAATGGGTGGAATCCACAAGGCGGTGTCATAACAGAAGGGGGTCTGGAGCTGAGGAGGGCTTCTTGTCATAACTCCACCCAGGCTGGTCTGGAAGAGATGGAAAACGGGCCACTGGTAGGGAGAGTGGAGTGACTGTGTGGCTAGCTCTCTAGTCATTAACACACAGAACTTTCACCCCTCAAGACTGCACATGCTGTTCCTCTGTCCCCAACACTCTTCCCTCTACTCCTCACCTGGAGCTCGCCTGCTCAGATAGCACTGTCTCTGAGACAGGAATCACCGACATCCCCCTAGTTCACGTCACTGTCTGCTCATACTGGATGGTAGGATTCAAAGCCAGTGTCCTGCCCCTCTGGAACAGTACCACCCAGAAAATGTTTAACAGAGCCCTGGGATGAACACATGAGCAGTTAAGAGAACTGAGAACTGAGAGCCAGACCCTGGCCTTGTCCTGCAGACAAGCATGGAACATTTCCCTGTTATGTGAATGTTAGGTTTGACAGGGCCTGGACTTGTGAGAGGCAGGGACTTAAAGCCCAGCTCCACAGAGCGAAGCAGGGAAGAGCAACTGAATTTTCAGTCTCACATATGGCAAAGAGGGGGAAAGACAAATCCTAAGTTTGTTTTTGCTGGAGGCACAGGGCTCTGGGAAATGGAATTCGTTATAAATCCCCGTATTCTACAAGAAAGGAAACTGGAGGGCTAAGGAGATGGCTCAGTCGGTCAAAGTGCTTGCTGCCCAAGCCTGCCAACCTGAGTTCAAGCCCTAGAATCCATGTAAAAAGCTGGATGTGGGGGTGTGCACCTGTAATCTCGACACTTCTCCCGGGAGATGGAGAGACAGGAATTCCATGGAAGATCACTGGTCAGGCAGCCTAAAGTACACACCACAGAGGCAGAAACAAGAGACCCTGCCTCAAAACAGAGTGGAAGACTTCCCAAAATTGTTTGGTGATCTCCATTTATCCTCCGGACTCCACATACACAGGCATGTATATGACTGCATTCACGCACATGGGTGGAATGAGGAAGGAAGGGAGGATGTTCCTCCTGGGGTTCTTCCCAAGAGCTGTGACATTCTCCTGTGTTTACATAGCACCCAGCTGCCTCCTTTCTCCTCTGTTCCCTGGCTGCTGCTGTTCCCAAGGCCCCTTCCACAGTGGGACTTCCACAGGCAGGGGGTGGGGGTGGGGTGGGAGGGGGCCAGGTCAGAAGGAAAGCTGGCTCTGGGTCACTTGGAAATGTGATTAGAAAAGGAAATGTAGGCCTATGTGACCAATCCTACATTTTTCCAGCCTGCTGGTGACTTTTAGATGGGATAAAAATAGCAGACATAGCCCTTTGGCTGGAAGAAAGGGCTGTGTGTGTGTGTGTGTGTGTTGTGGATTTATAATTTACAAGAGTAGCATTAAATACAAGCAGTTGCCAGGCCTCCTATTCTATTTTTTGTGTTTTCTATTACCTTCTTGGTATTTTAATTCAGAATTTCCTAAGATTATCAAATGCATGATACTTAGCTGCCATACTGGGTTAATAAGTGAGGAAAATCATAGTTGGAATTTTTTGTTATTGTTGTTATTGAGACAGGTCTTGTTATATAACACAGGTAGCGTGGAAATCAAGTTCCTCCTGCCTCAGCCTCCTAAATTCTAGGATTGCAGATGTAATATGCCATTATGGCCAGCATGATTTGATTTTGGATTGAAAGGGTATTTATTGAATTCAAAAATAGTTTTATTTAAAAATAGATATTTTAATGAAATAATAGGAATTCTGCCTTTAAGAAAGTATGGAAGCTTAAATCATCAGGCAGGAACAGTGCTCTGAATATTGACTTTCACCTCTCAGGCTGTGGTTTGAATGTTATCCCTCAAAATCTACATGAGTTAACCCTCAGTATCTCAGATGTGACTTTATATGGAAACAGGCCTTTCCAGATGAAATTACTTAAGATGAATGCACACTGAGGCAGAATGGGTCCTAACTCACTATAATAGGCATCTATATAAAATAGAGAGATTTAGGTGTTGTATTAGTCAGGGTACTCTAGAGTAACAGAACTTACATATCTTGGTCAGTGTTTTGTTTTTGTTTTTGTTTTTTTTTAAGATTTATTTATTTATTGTGTATACAGTGTTCTGCCTGCACATATGCCTGTAGATGTAACCAACCATCTTATTAAATAAGAAACACAGAGTCAATGTAAAGATAAAAGCCCAAGAGGTCAGAGCTAAGAGCCTTACCCGCCTGCTTCAGCTAGCCTCTTCAGAAAGGGAGCTACTTCCTCTTCAAGAGACCTCTCCGAAAGGGAGCTACTTCCTGTCTGTTTGTCTTTATATAGCCTTCCTGTTCTGCCTTCTCATTGATTGTAAACCCAACCACATGACTGCCTCGTCACTGCTTGTCTGTAC
Organism: Peromyscus aztecus; assembly: GCA_902168405.1. Classification (NCBI taxonomy): domain Eukaryota; kingdom Metazoa; phylum Chordata; class Mammalia; order Rodentia; family Cricetidae; genus Peromyscus; species Peromyscus aztecus. Next base: position 16,991 of record CABHPQ010001143.1, read on the forward strand.
AGACCTCCAGACACACATTGGAGCGTGTGTCTCCAATACGGCTGTATCCTTGAACACACAGAGATCTACCTAGCTCTGCCTACCAAGTGCTGGGATTAAAGGCATGCGCCACCACCGCCCTGCTTTCCTATGGCTTGCTAATAGCTCTGACCCCCAGGCAACTTTATTTATTAACATACAAATAACATTTTAGTACAAAAGAAAATATCACCATATATGCCTACAGGCCAGAAGAGGGCACCAGATCTCATTACAGATGGCTGTGAGCCACCATGTGGTTGCTGGGAATTGAACCCAGGATCTCTGGAAGAGCAGCCATTGCTCTTAACCCCTGAGCCATCTCTCCAACCCTTGGTCAGTGTTACATTGCTGTGAAGAGACACCAAGACCATGACAACTCTTCCAAAAGAAAGTATTTGATTGGGGCTGGCTTACAGTTTCAGAGATTTAGTCCATTTTATCATCATGGCGGGGAGCATGGTGGCATGCAGGAAGACCTGGTGCTGGAGAAGTTGAGAGTTCTACATCAGATCTGTAGGCAGCAGGAAAAGAGAGAGACTCTGTGCTTGGCATGGGTTTCTGAAACCCCAAATGGAGTTCTGAAAACCCACCCCCAGTGACAGAATTCATCCAACAAGGCCACACCTCTTAATTCTTTCAAATAGTGACACTATCTGGTGACCAAGCATTCAAATCTATGATCCCATGCAGGCCATTCTTATCCAAACCACTACAGAAGTAGACTCAGAGAGAGCACCTGTGCAGCTTGGACCCGGGTTGTCTCTCACTAAGGGGCTATCAGAAGCTAGGATAGAGGCCCATGAGATAAGGAATGTCTGCTCTTGAAGTCACCCAGTTTGTGATTCTTCTTTTAGCAGCCCCAGGCAATTAATACACCCTGTGACTAGTTATAGGACTGTAGGTGATTTGATATTCCAAGCAAGGATAGCAATGTTTCCCCACCTGCCACAAGGAGTAAATGTCAAGGGTTAGCCTTGTGCCACACAGAATCTTTGCCTTTCTTTTTCATTCTTCTCTTCCTTCCTTTCACTTTCTTTTCTTTCTTTCTTTATTTTTTTGTTTAAGTATATATACATTATTAAGGTTCATGGTAAATCCTCTGTCTTAAGCACACTGCACATAGCGAAAATGGGGAATTTCTATAATTGTTAATGATTTGTGGACCTTGACAGAGGCCTGGGCACTAAGTTGTCTTGGTCACAAAAACCTCTCTTAAGAGGAACACATTATCATAGGAAGCTATGGCAAGCTGACCTCACCTTGTACCCAGTACTGACCAAGAGATCACCATCAAGCTGCGTTGAGAAGGATCTCATAAGTCACTCTGGTCCCTAGGGATGCAGGCACGGACTAGTGTCATTTAATGATAGCTGTTATAGGCTTATTTAATGCAGAGAATATAGCAAATTATAATGAACAGCTTTCTAACTGCATCTTATGTTCATATGCTAAAATCTGGATATCAGAATTTCAGCAATTGCTGAAATGTGTGAAAGTCTCTTTAATATAATGCTTATAAAGCAAAAAGACCCCTTGAACCTCTACAGTGCCACCATGCTAGTAAATAAGCATCACTATAATTGTCCAGCAGTAGAATGCATGGCACCAGGAGTAAACTCGAAGGCAGAGTGTGGACTCTAGGTGATGATGATGTCTCCACTTGGGTTTATCAACTGTAATAAAGTACAATTCCTGTCCGGGATGGTGTCAATGGGGCTCTAAGTAGATGGGAGCAGAGAGCAAGAGGAACCCTGTGTCTTCCTTTCAGACTTATTGGGAACCCAAAAGTGATCTAATAATGAAGCCTTTAGTAAGATAAAAAGGCCTTTACTAAAGTAAGCCTTTAGTAAGATAAAAAAAAAAAAGGTAGCAGGAAAAAAAAAGCCCTGTGCATGTTTCTTCTCTAACCGAAACCATATGGGAATTTATTGGGAAAACGGGAGTTGGTGGCATTCTGTTATTACAATATTTATCATACAGTTATGGAAGGGAGTAATTTATGATCCTTGCTTGCAAAGCCAGATCGATACAGAGATAAATGTCCTTGCCACAATAGAATTTATATCATCCTCGTGATAATTGACCACCGTGTCATCTGGCCAATCATTCATTTCATTATCTGATGGGACAAGTGGAAAGCTGATGTGGATGTGATTTGTTAGTGCACCCCAGTGGGAAGCCATTGGTCCAGCTTACCTGTTACCTGTCCTTGGCAACACAGAGCATTGTTGTCTACCTCCGGCTGCAGGCGGCCGCAGAAAAAGTCACCCGCCTTGTCCCACACTGGGCATCTCTTGTTGAATTAGAAGAGATCTTCCATTTCTTACGCTTGTGGAGTCTTTTTTCTGCCCCCCCCTGAGCAAAGCAGTCTTCCTAGAGCAGAGAGGCTCAGGTAGCTGCTCTAAGGAGAGTCTTTATTGTCACTAATTTCAGTTATGTTTTGTGACATTATCATTCCATATCGCCTGTTTATGCTTGGCATCAAGACACATGGCTTAAACCTCAGAACATACTCCAGTACAGGAAAAGGGAAATCGATAGGATCTATGGGGACCAAAAGTTGGGCACGTGAGAAAGAAGACCAGAAAGCTCACTGAACAACCCATGCAGGGTTAGTTCCCCAACAGGGGGGGATGGAAAAAAAAAAGAACCGATTCTCTCAGCCCCCCTGGGAACGCTCACTGCCTGCAGTATCTGTGATTTGCCTTGTGAGGGTTAATCAGTGGGCCTATTATTCAGCAAATTAAAGGCTTGGCTGCCAGAGAGTTCCTTTCAGAAAGGATTAGGGTCTCTGATGAGGCTTTGAAGTAATGGATGGAGCTGTTCTGCTAATGGAGGAGGGCTAAGGACTCCCCGGACTCCCCTGGCAGCCAGTGTGGTGTCTTTATTCAGCCCCTTGCCTAAAAAAAGAAAAAAATATTTTCTCTTGCAAAAATGTGATGCTCACACAAGGCGCTGGATTGACATCCCAGCGGGTGGGGGTCGGGGGGCACTTCTTTCTGTTGTAAGAGTACATACAGAAGTGCTTCCTGGCTACTGTGGGTGGCAGTGTCCAGAGGAAGAACCATTTCTCCAAAGAGCAGCAACAGGAACCAGTGGGGTCTTAGAGTTTATTGTCCTTTAAAAGGTTTTGGCTCGGAAGTTGAGCTGAAGGGCTAGCAGGTGACAGGCACGGTGGTGGTGGTCTGTGTCCTCAGGACCACTGAGCAAGGCAGCCAATAGCTTTGCAACATGCTGATTTGCATAAAACATTGACAACTACCTATTATCTGACGAGACCGTCGCCCCTTCCCCCTCCCCAGGCTGTTATGGAAACCAGGCTGGTTCATTTCCCCCAGTTTCATGTCTACGCCATCCATAAGAGCCATGGAGTTGGCAAGTGGCCAGAGAAGTGTTTAGTCCACGTCCATCTTCACCAAAAGAGCAAGCATTCAAAGAGGAGCACGGAGTGTGGGTGTCGGTGTTACCAGGATCATCGAAGCCTTGGGCCATTATTGCTCTTTACCAAACTCCCTGCCCCTGCTAGGCATTAAATTCCGAGATGCTGGCTGGAGCCTCTGGTGGCTGGAGCCTCTGGTGGCTGCGTTTGTCATACTGTTCTCTGACCACTTTTCAGTGGTGTCATGCTCTGGTCACCCCCCCAACCCCACAGCCCCAGCTCTCTCCTTTGGGACTTAGTCGTTCCTTTCTTTGAGTTGCTTTCTACCCATGGGCCAAACTCTGGAATCTTCCTTTTGCCCTTTGCAACGATCAGGATAAGTCTTAGCATTCGCCTTTCCTTGACTCCATTGATGATGTGCACTGAGCATTGTACTGTACAGATTGGGAACATGGGGGCCCAAGCCTGAAATGGCTCACCAACTCTCTAGTAGAGTTAGGCCCAGATTAAGATGGGGAGCTCTGTATTGGTCACCCAGGAGAATGTTTTTACTGGATGGTTCCAGGCATGCCCCAGGATTGGAGAGTGCAGTAAGAAACAGCCTTATGAGCTGTGTGGCCATGCTCAGTGCATGGCTGTTGTATCCACTACCCTGCAGGCTCATTAAACATTCCTGTGGCAAGCTGAAAGATATTTTCTTCAGTCTCACCACCAATGTCCATGTCTTTCCGTAGTCACGGTAGGAGCTGGGCTGTTCACAAATCACAGATTACAAGATACATGGAACAGACATTTCCCCTTTCACATTGTCTACTAGGAAGCTGCAAGTCAAATTTGTGTCCACCCTCAATAAAGTCATTTATTTGGTATTTTTGTTCCTATTTTCCTTACGGAATTTCTCCATTGCTGTATCAATTTTTCCCTTGGCTTACATTATTTTTATGTTGCCTTATTGCATATATCTTTGTATGTTTAAGTATATATTTTGTCCTTACATTATTTCTGGAACAAGATAAAGTGTTAAAAATCAACTGTGTGCCCAGCTAGGGAGAAGGCGAGGTGAAGGAACTGCTTAGAAACACAGTCTGGGGTTTCCCCCAAAGATAACTTGAAAGTTATCATCATCTGATCCAGCAATTCCACCCCTACACACGTTCCCAGGAGAAGACCTGTAACCACACACAAACCACATAAGTAAATATTTCTAATAAACTGCAGATGGTAGCACATGACTGTACTCCCACTACTAGGGAGGCAGAGGTAGGCGGATCTCAACTGAAGGCTAGCCTAGGCTATACAGTGAATTAGATGCCAGCCTAGGCTTCATAGTGGGATCTCTGTCTCAAAAGCCAACCAAGCAACCAACCAAATAAACAGCAACAAATATTCCTTACACCATTAGTTTATAATTATTTAAAAGTGGAAATTACCCAAAGCCTGTCCACTGATAGGTGAGAAAATGTGATGCATTCACACAATGGAAGATGATTTTCAGCAAAAGGAATGAAATATTAATGTATGCTGAAGAACCCTGAAACTACGGTAAGTGGGAGAAGCCAGTCCCACAAATTATATAAATGCTCAGATCTGGCAAGTTCATGGAGACGGAAAATTAATTAGTTATTGCCTGGGATGGAGGCAGTTCAGGGAAACAGGAAGAGACTGAGAATGGATGCAGAGTTTCTTTGTGGGGTGATGAAGTCAAACATTGATTATAGTAATGGCCGCCCAACTATAAAAATACTAAAGACCTTCGGATGGCACATTTTAATGGCTAAACTGTGTGGTTTGTGTGTTATACCTCATTAAAGTTGCTATGAAGTCATTTTTAGTGGGTCCAGGCATGGAGGCAGAGGCAAGGGAATCTCTAGAGTTCAAGGCCAGCCTGGTCTACATAGGAATTCCAGGTTAGGTAGGGTTGCACAGTAAGAACTGTCTCAAACAAATAAATCAGAAAGACAATTGTAGACAATGACTAGCAGTTGTACATTTTATAGAGTAGTTTTTGCTGGTTTTCTTTCACCTAATTTTTACTTAGTGCTAAGTGTGTTCGTTTGACAGTACTGGCTTTTAACAGGATCTGCTGCTGGGTTTGAGATTATGAGTCTTTGTGGCTAAATTGGACGGCAAGTTCCTTCTATGTTATTTGGTCTGGTGCCCTTGATCTACTAGTCAAGCTTTGTGGTGGCTCAGGAACAGGTACCATGCCTAAGAAATAAGGCTGCCCATCCTGTGGTCACTGTTCCATCTTTCAGTCTCCTCCACCCTTGCCATCTTGAATTCTGTGAATGAGAGTAAACAAGGAAGTCCAGAGACTCAGAGAGCTGTAAGGAGAGAGAATGATCTAGAAGGAAAGATGGCAGTGGTCCAGAGCAGCATCAGCTGTGGCTGGGACAGATCCCTCGGGAAGAGTGAGAGCCGAAATGAGACTAGGGAACTGGTAATGGCCAGGCCTTGGGGGTCCTTTGGGAGGGGTTTTAGCGGATGGCGAAGGTAGAAGATAGATTTTTATGTTCACAGCGATCTAGCTGCTGGTCTTGCTGTCACACTGAAGATTTCCTAAAAGTCCACTCGTGACTGCTTCGTTGTCAGCTGGTCCTCAAGCTCCACAGCTACAGCATCATCTCTCTCTCCTCCTGCATCCTCCGTTCAAACCACGCCCTTCCTCAAGAGAGCCCCGTTCTCACCAGCTGATTCTCTACCACACTGTCAGTCTGTTTCCTAAAGCAAAGACGTCCCTGGGCCTCCACAGGGGACTCCCGAGCCCTTCATCTGAACGTCTCTCCCTTGCACTTCCTCCCAGTGTCCACTCTGTCCTTTAAGAATGTCACCTCTCATATGAAACAGTTGTCCCCACAAGCTAGAGCTGTTTACTTCTTCGGGGTTATGACAGGCCCTAGACTTGAACTACAATTGCTAGTCTATCTATTTATTCTGCCGCTTGTTTCCACATCCTACGAAAGCAAATGTCTGACCCTAGGCACCTCTGTCCTTCGCAGTGGGTGTAACGCCTTTCATGGTAAACACCTAACATACATGTTTCTGAAGGAACCATGATGTCGGTCTCACCTAGCCCTTCGGCTGCTCATGTGTATGAGTTGGTATTACCCCAGATACATACGTTTCTTATGGAAACCCCCGCCCCAGTCCTGAGTATTCCTAGGCAAGCGCTTGCCATTGGGGTGGAGCTGGTTGTTCAGTTATCTCAGGGACTGCCTAAGTGTTATCTATTCCTTGCCTTCAGAGGTAAAATGCATACAAATGAGAATTATGGATTGAAGTCAAGGCAGGGTGGCCAGCAGGATCAAGAGAAAGAAAACAATTCAGATGTCCCCCGGGCACGGAAGCCTGTGCTAAGAAGCCGACCATGACTGTTTGTCAAAATGGAAATTGATTTTTAAATCAAAGAAATGACCCAGACATTCAAAAACAAGAGTACCCAAAAGCTAGAACTTAAAAACACCAAGAGTTTTTCTTTTGCTGAATTGTCAGACCCCAAAAGTCCCCTTTCCCCCAAATGCCACAAATTCTGCTTAAGGACATCTCCTATCAAACAGAAAATTTGTCCTCAATAGTAGGAATCACATGGAAAGCCATGGATTAATTACCCACCCGACTGAACTCCTCAAGTTAGATTTGTGCAATACTGGACCCAGTTTAGTTAGGTGGGTAATTAAGGAGACAGCAGACCTTAACAACAAAGAAAAGCTAGTATTATGGTCCAATGGTCTCCTCCAAAACTCAGGTGCTGCAAATGTGGTCATGTGGAGATGTAGGGCCTCTCGGGGGCGTCAGGTCATGAGGGCTCCTCTCCCATGAGTGAATCGCCTTCTGCTATGTGAGCATGACACATCCTTCCTTTGGGGAAGCCATGTTGGAAGCAGAGAACATTCGTCATCATGGACGTGAACCTTCCTGTGTCTTGATCTTGGATTTAACAGTCTTTAGGACTGTGAGAAAATAAATTTCTTTTCACCTCCATCTGCTTTCTTTAAATACTGTCACAGCAGTGCAGGGTGGACTACAGACTGTATCTGTGGCGCTCCTGCCCGTCGGGTGTGCCATGACTGCCTTCCTCCCCAATCGCTTGGTACAGTGGCCGACCACAGAACCAGCATTTATGGAGTGCTTATCATATAGCGAGCAATGTGTAACCATTGCCTTACTTACGCTCCACAACAATCCTGTGTCCAATAAAGAAATAAAAAGAGGAACTCAGTGAACCTAAGTAAAACTTATATATCACTGCATAGCTCTACGAGTGCTAGATTTGTCCTCAGTACCTGACTTAATGCATATCATTGCTCCAGTGTTTTTAAAAATATGCCATGCTTGGGAGAATAATGGGTTTTGTCATTGAATGAATCATTTAAATGTATCAACAGACTATTTAGAAAGTGCTGTGTCGATGTGGGCAAATGTTCCCAGAAGGCTTTGACTAGAAAGGCTGATTGATTAGTACATCAGTGACTGTGGAGAGGTGGGAATGTTGCGGGTCTAGGACTCAGTTACAAATTATCTTGTCTGGCTGTCCTGCAATTCAGTCTGTAGACCAGACTGGCCTTGAACTCAGAGATCCACCTGCCTCTGCCTCCCGAGTGCTGTCATCAAAGGCGTGTGCCACCACTGCTCGGCTGTCTTGGGTTCTTTAACAGCCACCATCTCCTTCTGAGTGTGACCTAACATCCTTGTGGCCATCAGTGAAACATTTTGAAATGCATTAACTTAATAGACCACTAGGTGCCCTCAACCCCAAAGCTAATGTCACTGGATAGCATCTGAGGCCTAAGGAAGAGGACCTCTGCCACCAATTCGTTGTGACTTACCTACATGATACTTCCCAAAATATATTTGAACAGCACCTTGATTTATGATTTTTCTTTGTTTTATTATTATAAAGCTTGATGAAACTATTACCACATTGGAACACGGTGTTTAGAAAGACATGAATCTGTGTTCTGGACCATGGTCACTCCCATTTGGCTCCAGGACAAACCATAGTTTTCTTTCCTTTGAGGTGAGAGCTGTGTCTCTTAAATACAGATTTGGCAGCTCCTGGATTATCTTGTTCTGACTCACGTGACTTCTGGGGTCGGCTACCACCTCTCCAGTGCTCCTAGTTTTCCTGGGCTGCCTTAAGCAAATCTCTCTTTAATTTTCACCTTAAGTGAAGACCTCCAAAGACAGCCATGGTTGACATCTGATTTTGTGGTCAAGTCTGAAGGATCTCTAGCCAGTCCCTGCCATTGCAAAGACCCAAGAGGCAACCTCAGCTGTGCTGAACAGTAGTGATGACAGCTCTATACTGTCCCCTGAGAGAGAAGTCCCAGGACCCAGTACTCCACTGCCTGGTGGCTTGGGATTTTTGAGGCCTTGTCTCTGTCACATGAGATGGCTCAGACAGTAAGAGTTTGCTGTGCAAGCAAGAAGGCTTAAATTCCTATTCTCGGCAGCTACATAAATTTGGGACACAGTGGTGCACTCCCGTGATCCCAGTGCTGGGGAAATGGAAACAAGAGGAACCTCTAGGTCTTGTTGAACAGACGAGTTCCAGGTTAAGTGAGATAACTAGTCCCCCCAAAATAAGTTTACAACAACTGAGTAAGACACTTGACACTGACTTCTGGCCCCCACATGCATGCACAGGCATGTACATTTGCACACACACATGCACATCATAGACACACACATATCTGCAGACACACAAGAAGAAAATCGTCAGTTTCATTGGAAAGAGCTTTACATAATAACTCAACTGAGACAGTAAGAAGCACGGTAGCGAAGGACCACCAGCTGCTGCCCTCAAAATGCCCTTAGTCCTAGGGCACAAAAATTGAGACATTTGGGTTAGGGAGATAGCCCAGTGGGTAGAGATACTTACTGGGCGAGCCTGGAAGTCTGAGTTTAATCCTTGGAACCCAAATAAATATTTCAAGACAGAAGCAACTCCACAAAGCTGTCCTCTGACCTCCATGCATGTACTGTGGCACATGCTTCAAGGCATGCATTGCATGCATGCACACACACACAATAATAATAATAACAAATTAAATTTATAAACATTTCTGAGATCTTCCTTGGCTGCCGCTATACCCAGCAGAGAGCACACTTGTAATACATCCATTACAGAAGGTGGCACTACCATCAGCAATAATAAAGCTGCCACCTCCCTCAGCAAACTTTTCTGTGGCCTTTTCTGGGACGCACTTCTGCTTCCCCCTCATCATGCCCCTTCCTGTCGCTTGGCTGGCCTGCTGTTAGTGGGCATTCATTTAACATTTCAGGGTTGTTCCTCAGAAACCTGCCCCCCCCCCACCCCAGAGCGATTCTGCCTATTCTCTCCTGTCAGGGAGGGAGCAGCCTATCCTTACACAAGCGGTGCTTGAGAATATAAATTTTTTGTTAGCACATCTCCTGAACTAAGAACACAGCCAACTATTAGTCTGGGTTTTTCTAATTATTTAAATTTCCAAGAGATCAGAAAGAGGAAGATGAAGGGGGTCTCTGTATTGGCGAGCTTCACTCCAGTCACATCTGGGGGTGGTATGTGTTGACGTGCCACAGCTCTGCCTTTGGGAGGTCTCTACTCCTGGGCTCTGCTTCTGTGAATGGATAGTCTCCAAACACAGTGTGTATTCTTTCTCTGGAGGCAGATCCTGCCCTGTGTACTGCAGACGCGATGGTGTGGCTTCAGACCGCCCTGCATGCTTTCTCTCCTCACTCTTTACCTTGTTTGGGTCATCTGTAGAGGAGGAGAGTAGCTCTTCATACCTCAGGCTGGGGGTTGAGGCAATGCAGTGTTCTGTCTTTTCTCTTCCATGACCTCACCTTGGTCTGTTGGTGCTAACAGCTTTGCCTACCACTCAGACTCACTTGTTTCTCTTTCTACCTCTTTGCCTCCCAGGACCTCAGGAAAGGTGGCAACTGCCCAAAGTCCTCTGCTGTCTTAGTCAGTGTTCTATTGCTGAGAAGAGACACCATGGCCAAGGCAACTCTTATAAGAGAAAGCATCTAACTAGGGACTTGCTTATACTTTCAGGGAATTAGTTCATTATCATCATGGTGGGGAGCCTGGTGGCATGCAGGCAGACATGGTGCTGGAGAAGTAGCTGAGAATTCTACATCTGGATCCTCAGGCAGCCATAAGAAAGACACACTGGGCCTGGTTTAGGCTTTTGAAATCTCAAAGCCTACCCCCAGTAACACACTTCCTCCAACAAGGCCACACCTCCTAATCCTTCTCAAGTAGTGCCACTCTCCAATGACTAAGCATTCAGATATATAAGCCTGTGAGGCCATTCCTATTCAAACCACCACATCTGGCCTTCTGGCCTCCTGATGGCACAGACTCTGTTCTCATTACAGATTTGCTTCAGAGGGAGATTGCTCCCTCTCCTCCCTGGTGGGGAGTACTCTGAAGTACCCCTCCTGCCTTCTCAGAGCTTTTACACTTAGCAAATACAAGCCATTCCACTCAGACTGTTTTCTGTACAGCTGCCTGGCTGAGTTTGCAGCCATGCATCTCATTTACAAGACTCACCTCCCCACCCCAAGCATGAAGTTAGCATGTAATTCCAGGTCTCAACAGTAAGACCTCAACACATCATTGAAAGCCTGTGCATAAGTTTTGGGAAATGAAATGTGGCTAAATACTTCAGCACACAGAAAGGAGGTTGTTTGTTAAAATCATATAAGCAATGTCACCCTCCCCCCACCCCCACCCCCTGCCTCTTGGAGACATTAGTCACTTTGGGAAAATGCCTATGTTTGTCAGTCTTGTTTTTCAGAATGGAAATTTTCTTCCAAGGCAGAGCACCACGGGCTCTGCAGCTCAGCCTATAATTACCATATCCTCGGGAGGATTTTTCTCCTCCTGCCAGTCAGGCTTCTGTGTGACGATGATAGGAACCTCTCAGCAGCAAAGTGAGTCATGGGTCAGGGAAGTGTTTGCTCGGATCAACAGTATTTGGGTGTCCTGTACCAATGGGGACACTTAATCTAAGCAGCAAGCCTTAAGAAGGCAGCAGACAGTAGGAAAGACAAAATACAGACAAAGAAATGAGAGGGGATGGATGAAAATCGTGGGTTTTGATGTAGCGTGGCCCCACTGTGTGGGAGCAGATTGCTCTCCTCCTGTTTGGTTTTTGTTTTTTTCTTTCAAGCTCATTTTAGTATTTTTAGTATTTGCTTTTTCAGCAGCTCTATATCAAGTGGGTTTATTTATGGGTAGATCTTGATTCTTGGTAAATAGCTCCCCTGCACAGGCATCTGGGGTTTCGGTCATGAAATGTCAGGTTACAGGGACAGTGCAGCTGCGTCTCCAGGGCATTGCCCACACCCCACACCACACCCCCAGTCCTCCACACTCCCGCACCCCAACCCCCCAGCCCCCCACACCCCAACCCCCAATCCCCCATACCCAGCCCCCAACCCCCCACACCCCAGCCCCCCAACCCCCAGTCCTCCACATTCCCACACCCCAGCCCTCAACCTCCCACACCCCAGGCCCCCAGCCCCCCTCAACCCCTGTCCTCCACACTCCCACACCCCAACCCCCCAATCCCCCACACCCTCAGGCCCCCACACCCCCACACCCCAGCCCCCTAGCCCCCCACACCCCCAGTCCTCCACACTCCCACATCCCAAACCCCCAACTCCCCACACCCCCACACCCCTATTCCTCCCACACCCTCAGGCCCCCACACCCCTGGCTTCCTAGTGTCAGATCCCAGCATTGCTTCTCGCTTTTTGTCTGTTTTGGCTTACTGCAAGTAGCAGCAACAACCTGTGTTTAATGTGGGAACACAAATGAATTCAGAGAATTAATCTTAAGCCAAGAAAATATGATGGAAAGTACTAGAATTTCAAATCAGGTACTGGATGGATTTCCTTCAAGGCTGAAGCTTGCTCTATTTTTCTTCTCGTGGGTTTTTCTATCATAATCAAACTGTCTACTGTGGCCTTGTAAATTCAGGGTCTCTTATTGTTTAGGATATAAATATGATTTTATCACATTTTACTTTGAGTCCCTCATCACAGAAAAGCCACATCTAAATCTAATTTTTAAAAAAGAAAAAATAAAATAAAGAGATTAAAAGAACATATCAGTGAAAGATCTTACCTAGGATTTAGTTTCCCTAAAGTCAGTCCATGTTCAATTTTATTCTTCCTTAAGTGAAAGACTCTGACAAGAACTGGCCAGGGCCAACCACATCCCCAGTTTAAAAGATTTCCTCCTGTGGAAATAATAGCTTATGGAAATTCCAGGTACAGTGACAGTCAGGGACTCATGGGTCTTGCCTGGGTCTTCTAAGGGGAGAACTCATCTCTGTCCCTCATTCTAAAACTACAGCACTAATCAGGGCTTACAACAGAACTTCCAAGGTGGAATCTGGAATATGGTCCACTAACAGCAGGAAAATGAAAAAGAGAAAAAGAAAACACATCTATGGGGCTGGAGAGATGGCTCAGTGGATAAGAGCACTGGCCACTCTTCCAGAGGATCCTGGTTCGATTCCCAGCACCCACATGGCAGCTCACAATTATCTATAACTCCAGCTCCAGGGCTTCTGACACCCTCACATAAATGCACATGTAGGCTAAAACACCAATGAACATAAAATAAAAATAAATTAAAAAAATGTCTATGGCCAAGTAAGCTTGGAAACATTGACTCAAACAAAATTATTTTCAAAAAAACCCAAAAAACCCCAATGCTTATTAAAAAAACAAACCAAAAAAACCTTTAATGTACTCAAACATTTTTAATTTTTTTAAAAAAAAAATCTTAAACTTACTTGGTTTAGAGGATCACCAGTGTTCTCCAAACTTTGTTTACCAGGAAACTATTTTTTTTCTTCTTGCTGTGAAAAGTATGTGGAGGCTGTCGGGGGTCCTACCCCTATGGATAGTCAGTTTCGTCTTCATCTATTAACTCTCTGCTTGGAAATGATGAGCTGAAAACCTTGAGCAAGCAGAGTAGGACATCGCTCTTCAAAGTCTTAAGCAATAATGAATATTCCTTACAGTTGGTAAAAGGACAAAAGACAATAATTGTCCTTAGGCAGTCAAAAGTGGCAGCTTGAACAGTGAAGGTGGGTGATCTGATGGTTTCCTAGTTACTGATTGCACTCCTTAGCTAGTGCTGTGTGCTACACTGATTGATGTTTCCGCACTTAGGAATGCCTCCTGCCTCTCCCCCATCAATCTAATTCATTCTCGCTCCCCCTAACCTGGCTCAGGTCTTGCCAGCTGCAGGAAGTCTTCCATGAATGGAGGTCTCTAACAATACACCCCCTTCCCCGACTGCATTGTTTGGCACACTGTAGCTTGTTGAACATTACAGAGTAGAAAGAGCCCTCCTTTGGGAGTTGGCCCAGGGCCTCATCACTAACAGGATAACCTTAGGTTCTTCACATTCTAAAATGAGATTAGAGTAGAAAAATCTTGGCCAGGTGTCGTGGTGCATGCCTGGAGTCCTTGTAGTCTGGAAGCCGAGGCAGGAGGATTGAGAGCTTTGAGGTCAGCTTGGGTTACATAAAGGACTCTTGTTTAAAAACAAGCAAGCAAACCCAAAGAAAAGAAGGTTGAGGCTTGAGGAGGTAGTTCATTTGGTAAAATTCCTGCCTCAAAAGACACAAGGACCCAAGTTTGAATCCCCAGCACCCACATAAGCGTGGGCACACAGCAAACACCCAGTGCTGGAGCAGCAGTAGGGTGAGAAAGATGGATACCCAGCTTTCACTGGCCAGCCTGTCTACTCAGTCAGTGAGCTCCAGGTTCACTGAGAGACCTGTCTCAAAAAATAAGATGGAGAACAATTGTGAAAAGCAATAAGGTTGACCTCTGACTGCCATACACATGTGCACACACACCCATGTGCACATAAGAACACACACACATGAATATGTACATATGCCCACCCCCCTACGCCCCCCCCACCCCCCCCACCCCCGTGTAAATAGAAAATCTTGATCCTTATGGCTTGGAAACCCTGTATTTCTGTTTTTGCTTGCTTTGTTCTTTTGGGACAGGATCACATGGAGTCCGGGCTGACCTGGAAGTCACCAACATTCTGAAAATGACCTTGAACTTCTCATCTTCTTTCCTGCTCTTCCCAAGTGCTGAGAGGACAGGCATGCACCGCCTTGCCCAGTGTTTTTCTGTTGTTTGTTTTCTTCTAAGTACATAAGCAAACACCAGATTTTACCGTTTCCTATGGTTCTCTGGTCCTCCCATCTCTCCAATTAAATTTATTGTAGGTGCTTGAGGATAAACATCATAATTGTTCATGCATTAGTTTATTTCATCTAATTCTGGTGCGGCATAATAAATGTTTGCTGAGTAAATGGAATGAGATGATGCCCTGTTATCTAGTAGACAGGGCCTTGGCCTCTGTCTGTCAATATAATAATAATTCCCTTTCAGACCTGGGCTTTGCCCCCGTGCGAACAAGGTATGCAGGGCTGTTTGTGAATTAAGGCGATGCTCTCAAGGTCTTCTCGTCCTTCCCCTAAAAAGGCTCCCTGTGCAGCTGGATGTGTCTCCGTGCTGCTTAGAATTCCTCCCAGGCACGCTCAGCTTCTCTCCGTGGATGCCGCGGCGTGGTGTTCCACCCACTCCAGTCTTACCGAGAAGACTAACTCATCATCTTCCGGGGCGTCGTGCCCACCATCTCTTAGATGACTGTGCTGCCGTCTCCCTCACCTGAGTCCCTCTCTTCTCTAGCCATGTCCTTCTCGTACCCACTCTGGGATCTAAAGCGAGACCTTCTCCAGGACAGCAGACGCTCTTGTCTCTTGCTGGAAGCCCTGCTTCATCATTGGGGGACAGGACAGATGTCCTACTGTTCACTGCAAGGGACAGACTCTCCAAGGCTACCCCCAAACTCTGGCTGCAAGCCTCTCCTGATGGCCTCACCTGAGCATCTGTCCCAGGGAGGAAGGTGGAGGTGCATTCTGCTCACTGCCCATTTCATGTGCCATGAACTATTTTATGCTGTCGCTTAGTCGTGTTTGGCTTTGCCCATGAGTGTCTGTGTGTGAAGCATTGGTAATAGTTACCTGGGAAGGAAGACTTCCCTATTTTATCTTTTCTTCCTCATAAGGAATATTTGCGTGTGTGTGTGTGTGTGTGTGTGTGTGTGTGTGTGTGTGTGTGTGTGTATGTGTGTGTGTGTGTGGTGTGTGTGTGTGTTTATATGTATGTGAGGTGCCTGATGAGGCCAGAAGAGGGCATTGGATCCCTGGGAGCTGGAGTTACAGGCAGTGGTGAACCCCCTGACGTGGGTGCTAGAGTCAGAACTTGGGTCCTCTCTCCAAGAGCAGTAACTGTTGAGCCGTTGGGTAGATCCTGGACTACCATCCTACCCCATTCTGAGGATCCAGGTCTGTCCTCATCAGCCCTCAGGAGACACATGGCTGTTTTATTTTAGGGGTTTTTATATTCCACACTTGAGCCAGGAGGGAAGAACATGACCTGGATTGCCAACCAGATAGCCCTCTTGAGGTCCTTCTTTTCTCAGCAGTGACTCAAATGTGTTTTCCTTTGACAGTCTCACAGACCCATGAATATACATGGAATCCAGTGGCAACTGCTCATGAGAAGACAAGGGCCGTCTTTTGTGAAATGTGCACTGATGTTGTAGTGTTGCTAGGAAAAACAATAGGCTATACAAACCACCCTGGACCGATAAAAGTCAAATGATTGATTTCTCCCTCTGGCAAGGTGGAGGTGGTATTTATAGCTTGTGGGCATCCTTCTGGAGATGTTCTGAGTGCGGTTGGCTTTTCTAGCTGCCAGCTCTGGCTCTCACAGCCCCCGTGCCATTCTGAAATGGACTGACCCAGGGAAGTCACTGAGTCCTTCGGGACTAGAAGGTGAGGGATGGATGGGAAAGTGTTTTGAAGTGAAAATTGCAAAGCTTAAAGCTCAGTGTAAATCTGACAACTGGGGATTGCTGTGAAGGATTCTGCTTAAATGCTCTGTCAAAGATGCTCCGAGGGTCCTGAACTACTTACTGCTTGTGAGGACTTTGGGTTACTGCTGGCATGCCTCTGTGGGAAAAAGCAGAGCTGTTGGTGACACTGAGTGGGCAGAAGGGCATTCTGTATTTATCCCTAGTCTCCAGTGTTAGCTCGAGATGGAAAGATGTTGAAACTTCCTCCTCTGACTTAAGGCGGCTACTCAGAATAGACGGACAAAGGTAATTGGAGGGGAATTCATCAGATTCCATTTCACTAGCAATTTCTGTGTCAAAACCATCTTAGCACAGAGCATACAGCAACAGGTATTGAGTCATTGCTTCCTTTAGATAGGTCATTGAGTCCAAAAGATAAAGCTGTTCCTCAGGTGTGGTTCTAACCAGTCTGCTGTAGAGGTGTTTAAATGGAACCTGGTATTTACCATTTTGAATGTACTTTTTGTTCCCACTTTGCATAATTCCATCAAAATTCTTCAGAACTATGTACTAGTCATTTCCTGTTCTGGGACTTCTCTGTTCTCTGAAAACATTAGGAGTCAAGGGCTGGGATTTTCTCTTCCTTACAGGTTCCTTTTTTCCCTTACAAGCTCCTAAACAACCCCTGCCCCCAAGCTCCGCACACCTCCAAATAAGAACATCTCTATGAGATTAGTTGAGGTGATAGATCTTAATCCTATATGCTCCTAAGATAAGCTTCCTTCTCTTGAAAATGCTTTTCTGTAATGAAAAATAAGACGGAAATTTTTCTAAGCAGTCTGTTTTTCCAATGTTTTAAATACTTCATGGTAAATAGAAGGTAAAATTGATTGAGTTTTTATTATTTACTTATGACAATCTAAAGTAGATTGCTGATGTTTAAAATAATTCAATTAATAGAATTTTTCCACTTTCTGGTACATATTTCAAAGAAAGAGCTGTGTAGAGTTAATGATCAAGTGTATCATCAAGCTTCCTCTCTCCTATATTCCCAGGGAAAGGGAATGTCAAATGCTACACATTTGAATTATTTGTTGATTTTTGCAAACAGGTGTCTTATTAAAGATTTTGAAAAGCGGCCTTCAGTGACCCATCTCCTGGACCACCCATTCATTAAAGGAGCTCAAGGCAAGGTTTTGTTTCTGCAAAAACAGCTGGCCAAGGTACTCCAAGACCAGAAGCATCTGAACCCCGTTGCTAAAACCAGGTACAGTTCTGGTGTCAGTCTGGTGTCCTCCTCCGGGGATTTAGGAGGAGGGTGTGGCTGTGCTTTGATTCACCCCACATCTTAATTGGCAACAAGCACATCCTTGCAGTTTTTCAGAGTTTCACTTGTGTATCTTGAAGCATGTCCTGTGGATGAGTAGGCAGGATTCAAAAACTGCCTATCTGGATTCCCGTGACTAATTTCTCAAATGGCTGAAATCTCGTTGTCCTCATGTTCAGTTAGCACTCATTAAAAATGTAGTTACATTTAATGCAAATGTAACTGCAAACCAGCCGTGGCTGAAATTAAGTGAGAAGTCTTGACCTGGATATTGGAAAGCAGGGAGCAGACACAGACTCTACAAACAGGCTGTGGAAAGAGCGTGTTAAATGTCAGAGACTTTTCTTTGGATAGGCTCTGAGCCCATTTTCTCTTTAGTTTTAAAAAATCTGTAGCGTTATTCTAGTTTTCTTTTTCATATGTTTTGTCTGTGCTATCTAAAGCAACCAGGACTCCTTCTACATGGCTCTATCCAGGCCCCCTGACCCCCACTCTTAAAGGGCAGATTTTTTTTTAATGTTTATTTTTAGGGATGGGAGCAAGTCTTTAAAACTCTATTCTGTGTGTATCTCTAAGAAACAGATCTTTGATTTCTGTCCAGAGGGTGGCAGAATTTCTCTTTAAGAAAAAAAAAAATTAATTGCAAACAAACCTCCTCTGCCCAGCAATTACTTGTTTTTTTGTATCTGGTCAGAATGGAGATAAGCACCAGTCCAGTATTATTAAAAGAACATTCAAAGTAGCGGATGTAAAGACAATAAAACAGCTCAAGTCAGTTCTGGAGGTATCCCTGCATTCTGCAGAAACCCGTTTACAAACCAAAAGCCAAAGCCAGGCTTGCCAGAGATGGAATTTCAAGGTGACTGTGTTGTGCTGATTTTCTCTGTTGTCACAAGTTTGTGCTTAGGATAATGCAAAGCAAACACTTTCCTGTGGGTTCCCCCCTCCCATGGCCATTTCTGTGTCCGTGGCTAGGGACAGGGCAGAGAGATGCAGGCCTTTCTGTGACTTGGTTCCTTTTGAGGCAGTAGGAACTTGTGCTTAAGGCCAGGGGAACCAAAAGCTGCCTTTCCTTGAGTTTCTGTACGTGAGCCTCCTCCAAAATGAAGACAAAATACAAACACCGTGAACCAAGCCCAAGGAAAGCCAGCCTTTCAGTGTTGAGGTCAGACCCAGCTTCTTATCCAATGGCTTCTAGGACGGCTCCCAGACTTATCAAGCATGGTACTACTGCCCGATTTTGCCTGTCCAGTTCTACATTCTCATTTTAAACACTTTCACCCCATCAGAAAATAGTGACTCCATGCATGCTCAGGCCTTTGCTCTAATTCCTCTTCCTCTTTGCCAGCTCTTTTGGTGTCAGAAGCCTGGGAGGTGGCAATGGCTCTTCAGTCTTTGTAATCTCCAGTTTCATTCCTCCGGAGTTTGTGTTCCTTTGAACAGTCGTTTAAAAAAATGCAGCCTCACAAATGCGCATCAGCACGTTGCACAGCCCCTTCCTTGGGAGGTAGGGAAGTGAATTCCAAAGGGAACACCGAGTAATTGGCACTCACTCTGCCATGACCCTTAGCAACTGGCTAAGGTGCTGACTGTATAGACGTTTTCTGAACCCACCAGGAAAAGCTCTCCGCTGTCATTTTCCACTGGTGAGCCAAGCTCTCTCTAAAGCTGTGGGTTGTCAGTAAAGGTGGAGGGAAAAAAGGCTAACAGAGGTGAGAGCAGGGATGACTGAGAAGACAGCCCCTTATTTCTCTGCAATGATGTTCACGCAGCAGGCAGGACAAGCCGGTGATTAAAACCACCAGCTCTGCCAGATTTGGGCAGGAGCTCAGCGGCTGGCTGGAAACGTTCTTCAAGTTTTTCTTCTTCTGAAGTTCCTTCTATAGAACGGGGATTATTTTGATGGTGGATTGAATCTACACATAAAAGGTTAAGATGGTTCTAGCTTCAGTGTTAAATGTCAATAAATGTTAGTTGTAGAAAAAAAAAATCTGTGCATAATCTGTTTGGGGTCCTCCACTTCTTCGTAACACTGCAGTCCTAGTCAGGATTTTTATTGCTCTGATGAAACACTACTACCCAAGGCAACTTGAGGAGAAAAGGGTTTATTTTACTTATTCCTCATTATCCCTGTTCATCATCAGAGGCACTAAAGGCAGGAATTCAAATAGGGCAGGAACCTGGAGGCTGGAGCTGATGCAGAGGCCATGGAGGAGTGCTGCTTACTGGCTTGCTCCTCATGGCTTGCTCAGCCTGCTTCCTCATAGCACCCAAAACCACCACCTCAGGGGTGCCACCACTCACAGCAGGCTGGGCCCTCCCACATCAGTTACTAACTGAGAAAATGCCTTCCATGCTTGCCTACAGTCCAATCCTCTGGAAGCATCTTCTCAGTCGAGGTTCCCTCTTCTCAGATGACTCTAGCTTGTGTCCAGTTGACATAAACCTAGCCAGTACAACTACCTTTCTCTTGCCCTTCATCTGTGAAAATCCATCTCTTTAACTTATCAGAGAAGATCATGAAAATAAATAGTAAGACAGCACTAAAGATTAAAAATACTGATTTCTATCTCTTACTCAGAATCAAATTTATTCATTTATTCCTTGTAGAGACATTTACATGTGCAGGTGTCAGGCCCTAAGCTGAGCAGAGGAACTACAAAGGCAGAGCAGATCTGGTTCCTGATAAAGGGCTAACAGTCTTTGTGCCACACAGATAAGAATCAGATAAAACAGTGGTTCTCAACCTGTGGGTCGTGACCCCCTTGGCAAACCTCTATCTCCAAAAACATTTACATTACGATTCATAACAGTAGCAAAATGACAGTTATGAAGAAGCAATGAAGATAATTTTATGGGGGGGGTCACCATGGCATGAGGAACTGGACTAGAGGATTGTAGCATCAGGAAGGCTGAGCACCACTGAGACAGGAGCCGAAGTGACAGGAGAAAGAAACCCCGCGGTCCCCCACCCCACCCCTGGGAAAGAGCTTCTAGGCCAGTCTGGCCTTGGGATGCCTGGAGAGAAGACATTAGAGAGACAAATCAAGGCGCTTCTCCAGGAAGTGGCTGAGCTAGGATGTAAACCCGGCCGAGCCAATGGCTTCACTTGTCCCTGACAGCCGCGTGACCATCACTGCAGAAAAATGAGTGGGCGTTTGTCACCTCGGCTCCGTCGTTCTTGTTTCCTCTGCCTTGTTTGGAAATCATAACTGGTAGGATGATGGACCTTGAACAGGATCCTGAAGGTCAAAGAGAAGCTGGATAGGAAGGAAGATCTGGCAAGAGGGGGCAAAGAGTGGAGAGTGGCAAGGGGCACCTGGGCTGGAGGATGGGGAGTCCTGTGGTTATCTGGCAGCCTTGGAGCTTTGTGTGGGCTGCGAGGGAGGGAGAAAGTAAGGGGAGATCGGGTTCATAGATCCAAGGACCTCAGACTTGTGCCTTAGAAAGGGGAGCACTGACGAGTTCCAGGCAGGTATATATATGTTCTAGAGTGTTCTGATAGTAGACAATAGAATGGAGCAGGGGCAAGGCTGGAGATACACACTGACCGGTCTCAGTAGTAAACACTGCTTCTGCATAGGTGTCGCTGCAGGACGACGGAGACTGGATCTAAAGCTAAATCTAGATATGGAGCTGGGTGCATATGTAGAGGATCCCATCCACCCTGGCTTTCCATAAAGCTGCTGCATGCAGGAGAGCTGCTGCCTAGATCCACAAGGGCTAAGATGGACCTCACAACTCAAGCCCTTCTCCATGCACGGTTCACTTTCTGCTGCATTGTGACCAACCCCCCATGATGCCTAGCCTTGCTCCCATGCTCCTGAGTGTCCATCCTATCCATTCATCATAGCTGGGATGACCACTTGTCCACGTGTTGTTGCCCAGCACCACCTTCCACCTCTTGCTGTGAGGCAGAGGGATCACTATCCTTCTGCTCCCTTCTGCCTTCCTAGCCTTTGCTCCCCCCCAGTCTCCCATTGTGACAGTCACCTCCCCTTCTTACACCTTCTCAGCACCTGTTTTCTCTTTACCTCTTACCTGGTTACCAGTCAATGATTGTCCCATCCCCCATCAATCACTTTGTTAATTCTTCTGTTCTTACCTTGAGGCTTCTCAACTAGCCAACACTTTAAAAACCTTCACTCTGGGACTGGTGAGATAGTTCAGAGGTTAAGAGCAGCGGCTGCTCTTCCAGAGGTCCCGAGTTCAATTCCCCGCAACCACATGGTGGCTCATAACCATTTATAATGGAATCTGATGCCCTCTTCTGTCATGCAGGCATACATGCAAATGGAGCACTCTAAAATACATAAATAAATCTTAAAAAACAAACAAACAAAACAAAAAAACCATTCACTCTATTGCACTGAAGTTGTCCATAAGCAAGAACAGTGGTAACAAATACGAATGGTGGAAGATGCTAAGGTCATGGTATTGTCAGGACTTAGTGATGGGTTAGTTGGCTAGGGAAAGAGAGAAGGGTGTCATGACCTATCCAGATTGCGCTGCCTCCCAGCCCTGGTTCACACTGGAATCAAATAGAAAAGACAGGACACTAAGAGACATAGAGCAGTCAAAGGACCACTCTCTTTCCCTGTCCTATCAAGTACAATGCCAAGTACATACAGGCATTGTCCACAGCTTCCGGACACCTTAAGTTGCATCTTCCATGGTCCAAACAGTCCGAGGTCCACTGTCAGGGTGTGTTGCTTGGTTTTGAGACCTGATCCAAAGAATAAGGCTCAAAGCCCAAGGATCACTGCCCATCACCTGTAGAGGCCAGAAAGTTTTTTCTAATTTCATCCCTTCTCCAGGGAAGAGGAGAACATGTAGTTGGAGGACCACCATGGAGAACGGTTCTTCTTAAAAGATGGGGAAGGCTTGTAAAGGATTATGTATAGAGGAGACATTAAAGTTAGAAGAGACGGTTATAGAGGAGCAAGAGAAATGGACCAAGGGTCTAAGGGAAGGTTGTCTGGCCTTAGAGAGAACGAACCTCAATGTTAGAAAGACACATAAAAGTGAGATGAAAATACTCTGAAAAGCTGAAGGGGCAAAGGAGGTAATGTGAGGAAACTCATGCTGAATGGCCTTTAGCTTTCCAAAAACTCTGCAAGATGATATCAGGGTTGGCAGTGGCACTGGGCTCCGAGGAGATGCTAAGCCTTTGGAGGCTTCACTATGAGCAATGTGACAAAGTCATTCAAATACAGCCATGAGTTTTCAGAAGCACAAAAGACCTGGGTGCAGGGTGACTGAATGCTAGTCCAGTGCTGTCAAGCTCGTCCGTGGTTCAGAGAGGCGTGAAGAACCACCAGGACAACATGGCACTAAAGGCGGCCAGTGAATGGGCAGACTCCACCAATGCCTTCCCCATCTACAGTCTTCAGTTACTCTTGACCATGAGGTGCAGGGCAGGGAAAGCGGATTTGGAGGTTTGCTCCAGGCTGGAGCCAGGCTTCAGTGCGTGTGATGGGTGAACAAGGGGAAGGCCCGAGGCTCCTGTAGGAGAGTGAAGATGGTGGCTTAGCAACTCAGAGGCTGAGTCTAGTCAGTCGTGGGCACGAAGAGGAAGAGCTGGTTCAGCGGAGTGTGGCGAGCAAAGGGATGGAAGGACTGAGCTCCTGGGCACTTTTGAGAGGAACGTAGAGACGAGACAGAACTGTGCTCATGGAAAACTTCAGTTTGAGAGAAATACACATTTTTAAAGTGTTGGCACGTTGAGGATCCCTCAGGCAAGAGGGTACGGCATGATAACAGAAGCAGAAAGCGAAAGGAGTCAGGTGCTGAGGAGGAGGACGCAGGAGGGGTGTGTGAACGCTCCACAGAGGAGACTGGTTAGGGAGAACACGGTTGGGAAGGCAGAGGGGTGCAGAAGGATCTGCAGTCCCTGGCATGGTGCTCAGGGGATGTTAAGTTTGGCTTAGGGCTGCCACAGCTTATGCTCACCTGCAGCAGCCTTGTTCTCTCCCAGTTGACTCTGTAATTCCTGCTACATGGACGGACACTCTACTGAAAGGATGCCTGGGAACCTAGAATCCTCCCTTCCCCATCCCAGAGATGGCAAGCAATCAGGGACCAGAGATAACACATTCCATATGATGGGCGCTCATTAACTAAAGGACCAAACCTTTGCCTCCTCCCCTACTACCCAGGAACCAACCTGACTGTGAGCGGGGGTACTGTGGGGTACTCTTCAGTTACATGATATGGGACCTTCTTCTCTGAAATCTATAAGAAGGGACCCCAACTTTGCATTTTGGGTGCCTGAATTCTTCTCAGAGCCCCTATCATGCTGTCTGCAGGAGGTGTTACCAGCTCTCCTAATACATCTCTTACTCAAAAGGACAGTCTGCCTCAGTATCCCTCTTGAATACCATCGATCCCAAGGACTCTTAGCAGCTAGAAGGTAGTGCTGTGTCAAGATTCCATAGTGAAGTGATCGTCTTGGTTATAATGGGCAGATGAGACCAGCATTCAAGTGCGTAGGAGCAAAGGAGGCATCATGGGAGCTTGGTCACAGTGCCGTAGAAGAAGGCACACCACGTGGGGAGGAGGAGGGCTTGAGATGTGGAGCCCGTCTTCACTCTCGTGGTATAAACAGGAGTTCTTCTAACTATAGCAGCGCTATGGAAAGCCAGAGCTCGAGGCACTCCTGATTCACTATCTATAAACCCAGATCTGTATCCACATCTAGCGTTAGGATTTTACCTATACAGTCCTATGGGGATATGAAGGCAGGAACAATACTGTATTATTGAGATTTGATCAATGTCAATCCATGATGCTGATGATCATGTATAATACATAGCACTTCAAGGGAACTTAAAATTTCCCAATAACTTACAGTTTTGCCATGGCATCTATCTGATTTAGGTACAACAGTTAAGAATCCAAGATGCCCACTCTCTTAAAGGAGGTAAGACTTTCTCAGCATCTGTAGACAACAGTCAAGGCTCTTGTGTCTCTTAATTTGTCAGAGATGCTTTTAAACAATTGTATTTTTGGATGACACCAGTCCCTATTTCCTTGACCTTCAAAATGTCTTCTTTCCCAAACCCATTTTGCAAATCCATGAATTTATTAGTCATCCATTATGTGACCTCTTCGTTAACGACCAGAGTGGTAGACTTGAAAACGTAAGTTTTATCACATCACGTCTGGAAGGTGACGGGGGCAGGGAAGGCCCTGGGTGACTGCACTGTGACCGTGAACTCAGCTGTGAGCCTCAGAAAAATGACAAGCTCTGGTGTGTCCTGCCCCTGCAGGTGGCTAGGGGCTTGCTGGGGTGACAGCTGTTAAGCCATCAAATGCCAAAGGTCTACTCTAAGTACTATTTGCTAGGAGAATGTAGTAACAGTTATTTTTCCCCTGTTATGCTTAATGGCTTTTGGATTCTGCTCTTGTAATTTGCCTGAGGCTGGTGAGGACAACGGCTCCGGTTGTTCTCATTTCTTTTCAATCTGCCATGGTGACCTTTAAAAACAGGGTTCTCACCACCTACCTCCCAGCCAGCCTTGCTTTCTCCTTCTTCTACCTGCAAACATGTATGTGCAGACACACACATAGATGTACACGGCATATCCCATATGCCCATGGGCTCCTGGCGCTCATGTAAACGAAAACCTCCTGAATGATCACATACAGTGCTAAGATGTTCCCCACATAGAAGCTAAATATTTTTCTATCTCCCCCACAGAGAGGAAAGAAATCTGTACCTTGATATAATTAGTATCACTCCCCGCCTCTGGCCCCGCTGTGAGAATGAACCATAGTTAATTTTCTGCTTTTGACACTCCCTCTTGCTGCTGTCTGGAGCAGGTAGGAACAGTATCAAACACTGTTTAATATGAGTGATAATCCAACGCCAGTTTATTAGAATTATGGTCAAAACTGCAGAGGTGAAAAATGGGCAGTAACTATAACGATTTCTGCTCAAACAGTTTTCTATTTTTAAGTCTCTATGTTTGCTTGGGAGCTATAACCTTAAGTTATTGGGTCAACATCTAGATCCTGGAGCCGTGGGCTCTGAACTCAGTTGGTACCTAGTCTGTATTTGACTCACAATAGAAGCAATAGAGCAGAGTCACATGGGTGAGCTGCGGTGGTTTGTCCCCTACTAATTGTGCGATTGTGTAGTTATAGTCAGATAAGATGGTCCATTCTCTTTGGCCCTGAATCAGAGGGTCTACTGAAATGGAAGTGATTTGGATGTACGACTTGATGTCTCAGACTGGTGGGGTAACTCTCTCCTCGGTCTTGAGGGATGCTTTCCTTACTGTTTGGAACCACTGACTGTGGTGATAAGGGAGTGATCTCTGGGCTCTGTCCATGACTGTAGAGGCCTTGGACCATGGTCTTTGAGCCTGGGGCCTGTTCCTCATCTCCTCTCTTCTTTATCCCTGGTCCTGCTTGCCCTCTATCCCTAACTGATATCATCACCTCCTTTAAACATGGAACCCGACAGACATTTCTACCTTAGGAGGAAAGGAAGGACTGTGGTCTGTAAATGGAGGAACACTTACAGACACATGACATGAACCCAGACATGATCTTCATGACAGGGTTGCCAGAGGGCACATGTCTAAAGCAGTGATTCTCAACCTTCCTAATGTTTCGACCCTTTAATACAGTTCCTCATGTGCTGACCCCCAACCAAAAAATTATTTTTGTTGCTACTTCATAACTGTAATTTTGCTACTGTTATGAATCAGAGTATAAATATCTGATATGCGACCCTTGTGAAAGGGCCAGTAGACGCCCTGAGGGGGTCATGACCCACAGGTTGAGAACTGCTGGTCTAATGCCTGTAGTGCAGGGTAGTAGTGCTCAGTGGTGAATGGCGTGTGAGCAGGTATCAGGTGCGAGAGTCTGTTCCCTTCACATTCTTGGGTCATGATTTAAAGTGCTTCCTTCTATCCCTTACATCTACCTCCCCTGCGTGGTGCTCCTGAACCCATTTGTACCCTCCAAGTGGAGTCTCTGTTGAAGACAGGAAGCTAAGGGATTAAGGATGAACTCTGGGGGGAAATCACACACAGGACCAGCTTCTCAAAGGGATGGGGCTGTTGAAGAGCATTGCCCCAAAACTGCTTCACTATGACGCAGGCACAGAGTATAAACCGTCGTCTTAGCCACTTCGGTGTTCTGGAAAGCCCCCCTACCTGTGACCTGGGCTAAAGACAGCCCATTAGAGTCCGTCATCTGCTCCATGCATGCCCACAGTTGTTTTAGGGATCTCAGCCCCTGTCTCTGGCTCTGTCTACTCCTCAGGTCCTTGGATTTAATGGTTCAGACTTACCCACATTTCTACTTAAGATACAAATTTCATCCCTGATTCCTGAAACCTGATGTCAGCCTGACTCTGCATCATCCTACTGCCTCTGCCATAGCCAGCCCAAACTCAGACCACACAGCTTTACCTCAGCTTCAAACCTCAGACTCCATAGACCTCAGAAAAAAACAAAACAAAACAAAAAGCTAATATAGACTTTGATGGAATTTCAGAATGTCTTCTGAGCCTTTAAAACCATACTTTACCCCAGAACACTCCTCTTAGAAGACACTTTACTTATAGCCATTGCTGTGTGCACACAGCTTACTCAGCACAGCAGGGCACACAGTGCATGAACTTAAGTACTCATCTGGGACATATAATGTTTCTCGATGTTTATGTGTATACCAAGTATGTTAAAAGTAGTGGACAGCATGCTTTGTATGATAAAAAACCAAATCTATACATTACTATATACCTTTATGTAATAAAATGTCTTTTGTTATTACCCAGTCATTTATATGTATCTATTTATCTATGCTTTGGGATACTCAAGTGGTTGGGGACCCTACAAGCATCACGGCTCGCAGGGATGCAGGGAAACAATCTTCATGAGGTGAAGTAGGAAACTGGAGTCCCTTTAGCAGGCGCTGGGTCAAAACTTCCAGAGTCTGACATCACGGTTTATTTCTCTTTCACATTTAAGCACAGCAAAACTTTGGGGGAAAGTCTGCACATGACAGTTATCACAGCAAAGCTTTAGGCATAGCTACATAGGAACTCCCTAAGAAAACAGCAAAGCACCCGTGACCTTTACGATGAGAATCGGTTCTATTGACTGATAGGCAGTGCTCAGGGGAAGGGCCTAAGGAGGAAGGATTTTCATAAGCATAAGGATGGAGTCTTTTGGTCAATGATGCAAAGTACGTGGGACTTTTTTTCATAAGGATGGGTTCTATTTATTGAAAGACTAAGCTCAGGATAAGGGCCTAAACAGTGCTCGGGATATTGGGGGATTCCAGAAGGCTGGCACCATGGAACAGCAAAGGATCACCAGGTTGACCGACAGCATTCACTCCAGCTTTCTGGGTGATGAGGTGTCGGTCATTTTCTTCCTAGGGAGAAAATAGGCCTGTGTGTTTAACAAGCCTGGTTCTTCCAGTGCTTTCCCTAAGCTGTGCCTCCTACATAACACAAGTATTTTGTTGTTTGTTATGTTGTTTGCTTGTTTTTCTTTAAGACAGGGTTTCTCTGTGTAGCCCTGGCTGTCCTGGATCTCATTCTGTAGACCAGGCTGGCCTTGAACTCACAGAGATCCGCCTGCCTCTGCCTCCCGAGTGCTGGGATTGAAGATGTGCACCACCATCTCCTGACTGAATCCAAATATTTTTAAGTTGAAGATCTGTAATTTTTTTTTGTTAAACAAGGAATTATTCGGCAAACATTGTTAGCAGATGCTGTTCTTTAGTTATGGCGCTAGGTGGAGCATGAGAGTTTTAGAAAATCTGAGTTTGTAGTTACTGGTGAGAACAAACCATTAAAGAAAACAGAAAAATAAAATTAAACCAAATTTAATTTTGTTGATTTTAACTAAAAGTAGAGAATCATAACACTTTTTATAGGTTTATCTAAAGTCTAGGATTTTTTTTTAAAGAAATAAGGATTGGGATCGGTGTTTTTAACTCTCCAAACCTCTCAGGAAGAAAACAAAGCAGGCATCCTTTTCAGAGGCACATTAACTGGAGATGGCAAATAGAGCTCCTGGAGTGTGTGTGTGTGTGTGTGTGTGTGTGTGTGTGTGTGTGTATGTATATATACATGTGACTATGCATGTGTGTACATGTGTATATGTGTGTGTGCATGTGTGTATGTATATATACATGTGACTATGCATGTGTGTACATGTGTATATGTGTGTGCATGTGTGTATGTATATATGTATATATACATGTGACTATGCATGTGTGTACATGTGTATATGTGGGTGTGCATGTGTGTATGTGTGTGCATGTGTATATGTGAGTGTGCATATGTGTATGCATGTATGTATGCATGTGCTTATGTGTGTATGTATGTGTATATGTGAGTGTACATGTGTGAGTGTGTGTGTCTTGTTGAACGAGTGAACTGGTCTTTATCAGAGTGGGAATATCTCGCATCAGCACTAACTTCTAGATTGCCAACTACAATCTTGAACAAATCTAACTCTGAGGATTAAATTGCCCATCAGCAGGAGAGGAGGTCACACAGTGCTAATAATAGTAATTAAAATATCTTTTTCAAGTTGTTTTGTCTAAATCCTTGTGGGGAGATTTTGATGAGATTCAAGCTCATCGGCATGATTCTTGGAGGTTAGGTATATGAGACGGACAGAGAGATACACTGTCGTAGCTGTAGACAATCTGCTGGTGGGCTCGGAAAATACCAGTTTGGATCCTGGTGGTGTCTGTCTGTGTCTGTGCACACTGAGAACCAGCTTTATGCTTGAATCTATTTATCTGTGAGATTGTAGCTGAGGTTTACAAGTGCCTTCATCTTTAGCTGCCTGCAAACCCATCATCTAGCATGAAGGACATCCCTCGTGCAGTCCAGGTTATCAGTGGTGGAGGAAAATACCCCTAGGAAGCACATTGGTTGGCTGGGATCTCAAATTCTGATTTCTTTACCCATCTGCCTGTGAGCATTCACCTCCCGGAATCCTTAGACAGCTGCTCAAGCATTGCACCCTGAGTAGTTAGTTGCCTTTAACTGGAGACACGGGTGGAGGATGTTTACTCCATCTTAATCAGCTCTGTGGACAATGTCTGTGTACCACTCATTGCCTCATGCCCTTGGAGGCCAAAAGAAGGCATCAGATCCCCTGGGACTGGAGTTACAGACGGTTGTGAGCTGCCATGTGGGTGCTGGGAATGGAACCGGGGTCCTCTGCAAGAGCAGCCAGTGCTCTTAACCACTGAGCTGTCGCTCAAGACTCTTGCTAACTTTCTTGTCAAACAGTTTATTTAACGCAATTATCAGTTGTAAGTAAGGAAAGAGGTAAGCTGGCTGAAGTTAATATAATGAGAATTCAGTTATTTTATCAAAAAGTTGAGTTTTTTTTTTCTTTATGTTGAACTTTAAGGGGGAAAACTTAGGCTTATATAGCGGGGGGGGGGGGTTTTGGGGGGAAGTGTGCACGCTCCTGTATTTTATTTAATAAATGGCAAACAAAAAAGCAGATAGTGAAAGGGGGGATCAGCATTCCCCCCCCCCCCCCCCGTTCCCTTTTGGTGAGACAAGGTCTCTTTGTAACCCAGACTGGCTGGGAGCTCCTCAGGTAGCCCAGAATAGTCTTGAACTCCTGATCCTCACGCTTTAGCCTCCTAACTGCTGGGTTTATACCTGCGCATCGCCACACCTGACTCAAAGAATATACTTTCAACCAGATTGATTTCTTTATCTTAAAAAAAAAAATTCTTGGGTTGGGGATTTAGCTCAGTGGTAGAGCGCATGCCTAGCAAGCACAAGGCCCTGGGTTTGATCCTCAGCTCCAAAACAAACAAACAAACAACAAAAACAAAAAATTCTTGTCTTATTTCTTTTTGAGACAGGATCTCTCTACGCCACCCTGGCCGGCCTGGAACTCACTCCATAGATTCTGCTGGCCTCCAACAGAGGTCCGCCTGCCTCTGCCTGCTGAGTGCCAGGATTAAAAGCATGTACCACACGTTTTATTATTTCAAATCATGTGTAGGTATGAGTCTGTGCACACGATGGCTGCTGCCTGCAGAGGCCCGAAGGGTCAGAGCCCCTGGAGCTGGAGTTTGCAGATGTGTTTGAGCTGCCTGTTGTGAGCATGCGTGCTGGGGCTCAAACTCAGGTTTCCTGGGAAAGCAGCACACACTCAACCACTGAACCCGCTTGACGGCTCCCAGTGTGGCTTCTCTTTGATATCGAGTACATGTAAAGACACAGACAAAGGAAAGGTTCTGGTTAACCACTGAAGAATGCTTAGGTTACTGATTTGATTGGATTAAATAAGATGAAGCCTTGGTTTTATTTTAGACTTTGGCAACCAAACTGACTCCAGTACTGCAGATGACTAATATACGTTCAGATGACTATGAACTTTTTAATCTGAAACCACCAGTCATGGGCACTGGGAAAGGAGGACATGGGGTAGCCGATTCAAAGGTGTCTTACTGCCTACTTCCTCTGTGTGTGTAGCAAGGGGGAAATTACATGTGGAGATTCCATTATTTTTGTGCAGTACTGTATAGCAAACATGAGGGAAAATCAGCTGTGGGACCCAGGGACACAGAACTGCATCAGAGGGGGACACCCTATAACTGTGATGATATTGGGTATATGCCACCACCCAGGGAAGCAGCGATGCCACCCTACTGGTGAACTTACAGGATGTAGGAGGGCATTTTACATGTGTGATTTAATGGTATTCTGAGTATTGAAAGGAGTTGATTCCAAATTTCGATAAGGGCCTAAGAATAGTACTTGATGCATTTTAAAATCTCATTTGAATTTTTATACCCAAGATTGTATGTGCTTTCACAGCCAGCTGTGGGACAGATAGACTAGTCACGAGCGATTCCATTTATAGGTGAAGAGGACTGAGTTGCTGCTGTTAAGGGATTTTCTGAGTGTCTCACTCATGATTCACAACTCTGAGACAGGGACCAGAGCTTTCACCCTGTAGGCCCATGTTCCCTGCCCCCCTTGACACTCATGAGCATCATAGTTTCACAAAGCGAATTATGGGAGTGTCTACTTAAATTAATTGTATTACCTAAAGAATTACATTTGGGGCTGGGATGTGACTCAGTTGGTAGAATGCTTACGTGACATATTCAAAGCCCTGGGTTTGATTGCCAGCACCAGGCAAACTGGGTGGGGTGATGCACACCTGTAGTCCCAGTACTCGGGAGGTGGAGGCAGGAGGATCAGGAATGCAAGGTCCTCCTCTATTAACACAGTATGTTCTAAGAGGTCAGCCCAGGATCCATGAGATCTTGTTAACAAACAAATAAGCAAAAGCCAGAGCAAAATGTACTTTGGAATACCAAAGGGGATTTTTCTTTATTGTAGTTCAAGTTTTTCAAATACCTGGTAAGCACTGTCCCACAATAGGAAAGTATAGTATGGGTCTGACAGACGGCTCAGGGGGTGAGAGCATTTACTGCAGAAGTCTGGTGATGTGTGTTCAATCCCCCAGACCTAGGTAGAAGAAGAAAACCGACTCCTGAAGACTGCCTTCTGGCTTCCACGAGGGCGTGTGAACACACACATGTGAATACACAAGTGCACATGTACGTAAATACATGTTACCAAAACAAAACAGATGCTAACTAAAACTCCCAGAATATCAATTTTTATAATTAAACATGCATACCCCACCTGTTGCCCATAGATGGGCAACATTTAGGAACAGGCTGGGAGAATGTCTCCAGATAACAGTCACCTCGTGACAGGAGTCGTTCTGGGGAAAGGTCACAAAGAAACTTTGAAACAAGGTAAAATGCAAAATACAATCAACTCTTTGGTACTCAGAACATTATTCTTTTAAAAGTTCTGTAATTAAAAAAAATATCAAAAAGTTTGGGTGCTTGGCAGTCAGGGCGAGGGGACATTAAGAGAAGGCAGGTACCGCAGCTGTCACTTAGAGGAAAGTCTATGCTTCAACAGGCTGTAGAATGGTCTAGTTTCAGGATTTCTGTTCTTTTTATGTGAAACATCACACTCAGGCAGACCTTGTGCCACACTGAGCAGGAAAAAAAAAAATGTAGACAATACCTCCTGCAAGCGCTGCAGCTGGAATTAAGGAAGCAAAAAGAATGTTTGGTGGGTCCACTTGGTAAAACGTTTCACTGTGGTGGAATGGAGACGTCCCCGGATGGCGCCACAGGCGGAGTGTGGCGTCTGGACGGGCTTTGCTGTCACTGGCGCTGAGGTTGCTGGAACTGTCACATACTGAGTTCTCAGGTGATGTTGATACTCTCTTCTCGTTTCCAGGCATGAAAGGATGCATACCAGAAGACCCTATCGAGTGGAGGATGCTGACAAGTACTGCCTTGAGGATGACTTGGTCAATCTCGAGGTCCTGGATGAGGTACTGAATGCTTGGTAGACAACTCTCCTGGGTACCTTGTGTGTCACACAGGTGACCTGTCCCTTCTCTGGACATTTTTCTAATGTCATTCAAAAATTTAATTGTTTGGTTAAATTGAGCTACAGAGGGAAGCTCAAAGAACATTCCATTCTGTGACTATGATTCTCTGTGTGCTCATTTATAGTTTTGGAATGATGAAGAAAAAAAATTTCTAGTAAAGCCTGCTCTACCACTGGCCTGACCAATGATGCCCACCAACTTAAATGTATTTTCTATTTAATTAAAAAACATTGCACTTTACCCTGAAGACAGTTGTTTGTTCTTCATAAGGAGACGTTTCCTTCACAGCAGTGGAGGTATTATAGTTCACATTTGAAATCTGAAAACTATGACCGTTCCTTATTCAGGATACTTAGATTTGCATGGGCTGCTAGTTAAGTTGAACCTCTGTCTGCAGAGTCTACTGCTGAGGACCCTCAGCGCCAACACCTCAGTCACTGCCGGGTAACACCACAGTTCAATTCCATATTCCCACAAACAGGACTTTAAATATAACATTTGAGAAATGAAATTACTAGGACTGGCAAGACAGCTCAACTGTTAATAGCAAGAGCAATTGCTACTCATCCAGAGGCCCTGAGTTTGGTTCCCAGAACCTGGGGGATCTGTCGCATACAGTTAAATCTAATTATAAACAGAACCTCCTGATTGGACAAAGTCTGCTCGCAGCCCAGTAACAACTGAAATATTTGTTGGCTATCTCGATGCCTGTCAGCAATTCTTAATTCTTTCAGCACATTCTTATTATTGCATCTTTTCAAGGTCTCTGTCATCATTTTAGAGACTTAGAGTCATTAAGAATGTTAAGATTTGAATGGGTTGCTTTAATCTTTTTGAACTAAAATGTGTAAGGAGTTCATCGCTGCTCTTAGCATCTCTGCATCTTAGCATCTTAGCCTCGACCGATTGTGTTGCTCAAGGCTGTTTCTCCTCTTCCTAGGAAACACTTATCTATTGGCTGCAGAAGCGGTATGAAGATGCGCTGATCTACACCTATGTTGGAGATATACTAATTGCCTTAAACCCCTTCCAGAATCTAAGCATATACTCTCCACAGGTGAGGACTGCTTTAAAAGTATTTTGTTCCTTCATGGGTAATTAAAAACCACA
Source organism: Peromyscus aztecus (assembly GCA_902168405.1). Lineage (NCBI taxonomy): Eukaryota > Metazoa > Chordata > Mammalia > Rodentia > Cricetidae > Peromyscus > Peromyscus aztecus. Next base: position 51,166 of record CABHPQ010001143.1, read on the forward strand.
AGGCTGGGTGGGGCTGGGGATGTAGCTCAGTGGAATTGCTTAGCATGTACATGACCCTGGGTTCAAACCCCAGCACTGGAAAGAGAAAATCAAACATACAAATAAAATGAAGTAGTATTAAAACCATGTAACACATCTCCCACCATGGGGCTGATATCCCAAACTGTAGACAATAGTTTAATATAAATGGGATTTTATCTTTGGGAGAAACTTCTTAAACAAGCAACAATAAAAGTTAACAAATACTGAATGCTTGCTACATGCCAAGCACTGAGTTGGGTCACTTCTTATCACCCTATGAGACGGAGAAAGCTGTAAATACTATGCCCCTTCAGTAGAGGAAGAGCCAAAGTAAGGCATTTAGTGCCCCTTACCCGAGCTTGTGCAGCCAGTAATGGAGAACAGGGGTCAGAACATCGGCCTGCAGATCTCTGAGCCTCCCAGAAGCAGCGAGTCCCCTCAAGCGAAAAGCCTTGTTTTTCTAGGTGATAGATAGTGAAAGCATTAGATGGTCCAGTGAAGCACTTGAAGGGTCCTTTAAATGAGTTGCATTTTTCTTCCAGTTTTCCAGGCTTTATCATGGGGTGAAACGTGCCTCGAATCCTCCTCACATATTTGCATCTGCTGATAACGCTTACCAGTGCTTGGTTACTTTCAGCAAAGACCAGGTAAGGTCTACCCTTCCTTCCCCTTCTGCCAGCTCTCAAGGTAGAACATGGCTCATCTGCCATTTTTGTTTGGACCTGTAGCTGCTGAGGCTAGCCTGAGGAAATGGGAAATGAAAATGCAGTACAGGGAAACTGGAAGCCTGAGAAGGAGAAAACCCTTTTGAGATTCATAACACATCGGGAGCACTCATTTTCTCTCATGAAACTCAATAAAGACATTTCTAATATGGACATAATGAGAACATAGAGCAGCCACAACCTGATTACATGCAATGGCTGTAATAAAAATGGGGTGTGTGATGGCATAAATGAAATTCCCTCCTATTAATATCTCAGAATCTTCATGACTAGGCCCCATGTATGTGAAATACTGCACTCCCTACACCTGGCCCTGTATCATCTGGCTGCTGGGAAATTTGATGGGCTAGGGTTAAGACTGACACACTTTAAGCTCAATGTTAGTTAAACGCAAATGTAACTCATAAATTTTAATTGTCTAGACTTCCAGTTCACAGCATGGCTTATCCTACCTCTTACCCCTCCTCCATTTTGCTAGAATTTTTTCCCCCTTTATTTCTGTATTCTATAAACAAATAGAGGTAACCTAATTTGGCAAGAGATTTTTGAGAGCTTACTATGTACATATTTCCAGAGACCCAAGAAGTTTGAAATTTTGGGTCTGTTGAGGGTAGACAAAATTATAACAGTGTGTGTGAGTGGCTTTTCTGTTGCTGTGAAAAAACACCATGGCCAAGGCAACTTCCAGAAGGAAGGGCTTAGTTAGCTTCCGGCTCCAGAGGTGTAAGAGTCTGTCGTGGTGGAAAAGTGGGACAGCGAGCGAGCGTGGCTGCTGGAGTAGCCACTGAGAGTGCTCATCTTGAACTGCAAACACAAAGCAAAGAGACAAGGAGAAACAGGTGAAACGTTTTTACTCCCAAAGCCCCCCAGTGACACACCCCTCCAGCAAGGCCACACCTCCTAAACCTCCCCAAACAGCACCACCAACTAGGGACCCAGTGTTCAAATGCCCTATACTATGAGGGACATTTCTCACTCAAACCACTGCACAAATAAAATTCACAGAACAGAGGCTTACTGATGTTAGAGATGAACATCTTTGCATTACTATGAAGATTTACAAACTGTCCGCAGATTTCCCGGAGAGGAAAGAAGTGGACAGAGAGAACAAGACTTTCAAGCTACAAAGCTTGCCTGCTGTAGGTTTTTGTTTTGTTTCCCACCACCCCCATTTTGTTTCTGACACCACATTGTGTCTTTTCCAATACTACACAGTTTTTCCAGGGTGTCCTACAATTCAGTGCAATCCTGACACACTCTGGAGTTAGCACAGACCCCACAGGTTATAGGTTAACTGTGGAGGCCCACAGAGGTTTCCTAATGAGATCTGAGCTTGCTTTACCCAGCAGGGCTGCATAGGGGAATGATTGGACCATGGGCATGGTTACCAGGTGTTTGGAAGGGTCTACACTTGGCTGTGTGGTATGCTTTGATCTAGCAAGGGGGAGATCTTTTGCCCTGCCCCTTGGCATTGTTATAAAAAGCCCTTTTGAGCCAGGAGGGGCCAGTGGATTTTGATCCAGGTCCTCCCTAAGCTATCCTGTGTTTCTTTCTGTCTCCTCTCTGCTGTCTTTCAATCTACAAGTTTCTTATTCTTCTCTCCTCCTCATAGGAACCCTTTAAAAGGTGGGAGCAGGCTTCCCACAGTTAACTTCAATAAAAATGCCCACATGTCAGATGCCAATCACAAAAGGAGTACTCAGGATCCCCACATTCCTGCCAAGCCAAATTCAGGGGTTCCAACAATCCTCTTTCAGGCTGGCTAATTCACCAGAACAACTCAAAGAACTAAGGAGAAGACTAAATTTGTCTTTACTGGCATATTAGGGTACAACCCAGGGCAGCTGTATGGGAGACATGGGTGGAACAGATGGAGGGAGAAGGTGGGAACACATAGGATCCTGCCTTTCACCTGAGCACTGTATCCCAGGACTTTCAATTCACCAGCTTCTAAACTCATTGAATCTCATTTGTTTTAGAGTTTTTATAACTCAGAGACTCAGTGATTAAGAGCACTGGCTGCTCTTTCAGAGGACCCAAGTTCAATTCCCAGCACCCACATGGCAATTCACAACTGTCTATAACTGCAGTTCAAGGGAATCTAATGTTCTCACACAGACACACATGCAGACAAAACACCAATGTACATATGACAAAAATAAACAAATTATTAAAAAGTTTTTATAACTCAGGGAATAAGACTGGGATGAATATAGTCAAGGTACATGATAGACTTGAAAAAAATTACCTTTGTGAAATCCAACACTGTGTGCAAGGAATATATGCTAATAGAATATTTTGAATAATTAAATAAATTAGTTATTTTCAGTAAAGATTTTTATTTTTGAACTCAATTTGCAACCTCTTTGCCTTCCTGGAAGATGGGAAGGGGTCTGAAAGTTCCCATCTGTTGTTGGAGGATTTCTCTCCAGCTCCCAAGTCCCGCCAGTCCTGGAACCCATTCATAAAATAAACACACAGACGCTTACATTATTTAAACTGCTCAGGCCTATCATTGTCTAGCTCTTACTCTTATATTTAGCCCATTTCTATTAATCTCTACTTTGCCACGTGGCTCGTGGCTTACCGGTACTTTACATCTTCCTTCTCCTCCGGCTCTAGGCAGTCTCCTCTATCCTTCCTCCTTCCTCAATTCTCCTCTCTGTTAGTCCCACCTATACTTCCTGTCTGGCTACCGGCCAATCAGTGTTTATTGATGTAGAGCGATATCCACAGCACCCATCTCTAGCCATCTATCTGTTCTTTCTCATTGCCCGTCCCCATCTGAGGCTGTCTGGCTCCACTGGGAACCACCTCGTGCACAGCAGAGGTGTGGTTAGAGGCATTCCTCCTGAGCAGAAGATACTCCATCACTCCATCAGTCAGGAAACTCCAAAAAGCTGTTTTCTGGGAACCAAGGACAAAGGCCAAATATGTGGTTTTTATTCTACCTTCTCACTGATTTCCTGTGTGCACAAAGAGCTCCAGGAAGTGTAAAAAGAATGCAAAAAAAAAACAGTTAAAGGATATAGATAAGACCAAAAAAGAAAATATGGTCGACCTTAAGCACATGGCAGGCCTTTGACCTCCCTCATAATAAAAGAGGCACAGATTCAAAGTGCATTGAATACCTGCTTTTAATCTATCAGACTGGCACACATCAAGGCACTGTGTGTGTGGTGAGGATGCAGGAGAGCGGACTGCTTTCCGTGTGCCACCACGTCAACTCCACACGCCCTGTTCATGTCTCCCATGTAGCCGCCCTGGATGCTGTACCCTTTCTAATATGCCAGTAAACACAAGTTGTTACTCTAGTGAATTAGCCCGCTGCTGTGGTCCCTAGCCAAGCAACACAGCAATAGTTATTTCACAAAGACCTTTACTTTTTGATGGAATGTTGCCCACTTAGAATTTATTCAGCAGATGAATCTGAATGTAGATGCAATGACCTGTGTATAGGATTATTCGTTGCAATATAGTTTATAACAAGAATAGACCAAACAGCCCACCAGGATCAGTTAACCATGTCACCACCAGACGATGCTACATCTGTCCTTTGCAATGACAAGCAGCTGTCCCAGTTCTTCACAGACTGGAGAGAGTCCCAGGAGAGAATGATTGTTGAGTGAGAAATGGAGGAATGTAGTGGGGGGGGCGTTATGTGGAAAAGCCACCACCAAATGCACAGGTTGTTTCTGTGTGTAATCTGTTGGGTTCCTCCCTGACTCTGTTTTCTGTGTCAGTGCATAGTCATCAGTGGAGAAAGCGGGTCAGGGAAGACGGAGAGCGCCCATCTCATCGTTCAGCATCTGACTTTCTTGGGAAAGGTACGGGCCAACCGGATTCTGTGTCATGGCTTGAAACCCAACTGTGCATTTCATAGCAGATAAGATTTTCTATTTTCTTTTCTTTTTTTTTTTTTAAATCAGTGGTTGCATAAGAACATTTCATCTTTGTTGTGTTGCCTCCTGATAGCTAGGCTCTTAAGATGCCAGCATGCTGTCCTTACTTCATGTAGTGAGAAAAATAATACCAACACAGATTTACTAGATTGTGGGCAAATTAATTATCTTGTGTGTTTTCAATGTAATGGAAACATTGAGCCATTAAGTGGGGGAAGTGACTAGAAACTGAGTCAGATCCGCTGTGGTGATTAGGAAAATGGCAAATGGAGTCCACTGAGCAGCAGTTAAGGAAAAGGAAAATTGCAGCCTGGACACAGACGTGGAAGGAAGGATTGCAGGATGAGTCCGGGCATTGCCTATTCTTGGCATTTGTACATCACATGACTGAGAGCGGTTTGAGGACTCCTTGATTAGAATTGAGGTTTATTGAAGAGTGCAGTGGAAAAGTTAGAGGATGTCTGGTTTTGGAATCCTTTGTAAACTGTTAAGCAGTACACATCTATCGAAGGTTTTCTATGCAATGCAGTCAGACTTTAAAACTGCCACCAAATCTGGCTTTCTGACTCATGGCACCTGATGATGCCTTCATTGATACTAACTTTCCCAAAG
>CABHPQ010001144.1:0-19522 GCA_902168405.1 Peromyscus aztecus
TGTGCACCTGAAGGAGTTTTATTTGTACCATGTGTATGTGTATATGTCCATGGAGGCCTGACGTCATTGGACACCTTGGAATTGGAGTTGGAGTTAGTTGTGAGACACCTGATGTGGGTGCTGGGATCCAAATCTGGGTCCTCTGCAAAAGCAGTGAGTGCTCTAAATAACCAAACTATCTCTCCAGCCTACTTTCCTTCTCCTTGGACTTATAAGGAGGTGTCCAGCCGTCACTAAAGTTCTAATCTATCATACAGTAAATGAGGAAGAAGTTGAAACCCCTCTACAGATTGTGGAGATGTCATCCAGGATTACTATGACCATTTTTATGGTCTTCTGGCACAGTAAGTTAGTAGAAATTATTATAAGGCTTGAATTTCACTAGCAATATGGCTTGGAAATTTATAGCGTCAATTTCCAATCATATTTGGACAGGAGTTCAGCTTACATAATGTGGTCTTAATGATGTTTATAAGAACATGTTGGAAGATAACTTTATTTTGATAAATTAAACATTCCTAGCTGAGTTCTTATAAACAAATATGTAAAAGCCACAAAGATATCAAGAAGTCTTATCAAATAATACTGACAATCCCATCAAGGTTTCTGGGCTTTATCAGTATTGTTCATTATAAAATCCCCTTGCTTTTTCAAATTATTTATTGCTAGAATGATAAAGTAAATGGGGCTTTTTTTGTAATGATTTTAGTTTTTACAGCTTGTTCCTATAATTGTTAGTTTAAAAAAAAACCTTGTGATTTAATAGAGTCTTTTGTATTTTATTATTACAGATATTCAGGAAATATTTATCAAAGAATTCTTCCTTGTGCTTTGGGGATAAATTCACACCAGGAATAATAATTCTCTTTGAATGTGTCAACAATACTAGATTGTATGTATGCAATAAATTAACAAACAAATAACCATTGTTGTTAATATTCTTTCTGTGTTGGACTAATGGCTTGGGAGTTAGAGCATTTACTGCTCTTGCAGAGTTTCAGGTTCAGTTCCCAGAATGGGCTCATGACCATCTTTAACTCCAGACACAAAGGATCCAAATCCCTCTTCTAATCTGTTGGACACCAGGTACACAGGTGATACGTATATACATATGCAGGGAAAACACTCATACATAGAAAATACAAATATATAAATCTAAAATTTCTTTTAAAAATAGTATTCTTTCTGCTTTTAATCCATTTCACAACTACTCATAATTCCTACATAACTTAGATCCAAGTCTAGGGCACCCTGATTCCTCAAGGAAGAAACAAACTTGATTCAGACTTGTAATTGCAAGTCTGAAGCTTCCATTAAAGCCTGTAAATTCTCAAGGGTCTATCTAGCCAGGCATTTTAATAAGAAAACTGGATTTTGTTCTCAAAAGAATCTTCATGTCAGTTACTAAGAATGCATTTCACAACTGAGATCTTTGGGTATAAAGTCCTCCTTAAATCCCAGGGAATCAGTTGTTTCATAGATAGGAACCTATCCTCCTGAAAACCTAAGTCCCAGAGGCACAGAATTAAGTTTCATTCATTCTATTTGAGGTTATCCTTCTAGACTGAGATCATATCGAGTAAAATTTATATTTTCTTAATAAGCAATAATTTATGCAACTGGTGCTCATTGTACAGATGCCCTATATATTAGGAGCATTATACAAAAGAGAATATGTGTCATCTCTCCTTTTGGCTATTCCATGGAAGCTGAGCTTCCACAACTCTACAGTTCAGAAAAGGCTCAAGCCCAGCAACACAATGCAACAGAAAGGACCAGGCAACCATGCTGCATTTTCTCACATGCTCCATGTTCCAGTGCAGAAGCTGCTTTCACTCTTTTCTCTGAAAAATTATTGCCCTGTATATCTCTTATTGCCATCAATCGTTAGGCAAATTTCTATGTGGCTGTTTTATGATTTGAATGTGTGATAGTCCCTGCGCCTGGTATTCTGAATGCTTGGTCCCTAGTCGGTGGTGCCATTTTGAGAGGTGGTAAAAATGTTGAGAACCGGATCTCTTTAGACTCTAGAATCTAGAGGAAGTAAGCCAATAGAGATATATCATTGAATGCCTGGTCCCCTTTTTCTCTACTTTCTTTCTGCCATGATATGAGATGCTGTGTCCTCTCTGCCATGATGAACTGAAACTCTGAGCTAAATAAATCTTTCTCTACCTTGTGTTACGTCAACAACGTAAAATCTGACTTGTAACAGAGGCCCACATCACATGGAAAATTTACAGTGTATTCTATGCTGTCTTTGGAACTCTAGACTCTCGGATTCTTTTTTCTTTTCTTTTACATGCTACTAAGTAACTTGTACATTCACTGTTTTTGTTAGTCATTGATAATCTCACTCCTGTTGGCATATAATCCCCAAAAGAGCAGCAGTCTGATATCTATATAAGCTGGTCTCTCTTCTGCGTTTTCCTTATTCTTCTCTCCAACTATAATTTTTCCCAGTGCACTCCATTCCCTCATATAACTGACCTTGCTCCTGTCCAGCCTGGTGGTCAGTCTCTCCGTCCACTTTCCTCTAACTCATTAGTTAGTGCCTCAATGATGTCTTGTGTAACTATTTAACTGGACACACATCGTCAGCAGTTCCGAACTCCTTCAGTTATATTCACTGTCTGACAGTGTCTATCCTTCCCTTTCCAGTTCTGTGGCCCCTCCTCCCAGGAGAAGTTTCTATTAGTCTCTCCTCAGCTCTCCAGTTTCAGTCTCAGGTATATCCCTCTTCTTCCTTGCTTCACTTCTCACTTCTTGCTGGATAACCTCTGTGAGTTTTCTTATTTCTAGCTTTGTACCAAGAAATAGCATCAAGCTTAACCATGGCCTCCCTGCTCTGTCTTCATGCTTATTTTCACATCTTAAACACTGTGTTTACAAATCTATTTCCTTTGACTTGAATTTCTCCACTGGACTCATCAGAGAGTAAAAGAATGTGAGAGATGGCCAGGACACTGGAAAATGCCTTTTTCAGTCATTTCGTTTAAGAGATAGTCACTGAAACTGGTGTCACCATCAAATTAAGAATGAGAACTCTAGGTGGTCAGTGCCTTCCACGTGGTTAGCAGCCTGGAAGGAAGGAATTGCCTCGTCTCACTTCTACATCTTGTTTTGTGTTGTTTATAAAACTGTTAAACCTCTGTGAATCATGCCTTCCACTATGACTAAAAGTAGACATTTTAGCACGTTGCCTTTAAAGTTCCTTCAAATGATAACTTTTCATTGGTCTATAATGATTTGAGATATGTACCGCAGGATATCACCGCAGGATCACGGTCAGTTTTGTGAAGGCAGCTCATTTGTTTCTGTTTCCAGGGAGATTCCAATTTCAACTTGAACATTCCTTATCGTAATCAGTGCTACCAATGTTCTCACGGTAGCTGATTATACCACAGTTTTGCAATTCTCCACATCCACTGGCCCATAGTTGCTCCCTTTTAATGGTTATTTATTATTTTGTGTGTGTGTGTGTGTGTGTGTGTGTGTGTGTGTGTGTGTGCGCGCGCGCATGTGTACAAGTGCCCTGGGAAGCCAGAAGGTATTAGATCCCCAGAAGCTGGAGCTGTAGGAGATTGTGAGCCTCCTGACAAACCCTTGTTTGTCATATAAGTGCCTATAAGTGAACTCTGATCTTCTGTAAGGGCAGCAAATGTTCCTGTCCACTGAACAGTCTCTCCAGCACCACACTCAGAGTTTTCTCACAAGGAGCCAGGATGAAAACCTGGAATGACCCGTGCCTTTGCAACCACGAAGGGGCCTTTGATCGCTCCTGGAGAAAGAGAAAAGAAAGCTTGAGCCCTGTGACCTTCTTCCTGGTGCTGTCAGTGCCTCTCCGTGCTCAGACCTCTTGAGAGTCACTCTACACAGCTAATACCTCTCTGTACACTTCTAACCTCCCACCTGGGGCCTTCCAGACGCTGATCAGCCATTGAAAGATACAACTATCAAGTCCAGGCAATTATAAATGACTCTCCTAAACAGTTCCTGAGGCAGTCAAACAGAGGGAGCTTTCTAACAGCAGACAGTGGACTCATCTTGAAATTCAGATGCATTCAGATCTGTCTGGGGATTTGGATGCATTAAAGATGGACAAAAATCTTGGGAAACATACTCATAAGTATTTGAAAATTAATGCTCTGTGGGACAAACTTGGACTGATGGAAGATGGGAGATAGCAGGTGACTACAAATAAAATCTATTTCAATCTTTTCCTGCCCCTATTAGATGGTTACACGCCAAAGTGATTCCATATAGACTTTCCAAAAAATTCTAGTGTGACTGAGCAACCATCTGTGTTTCTTATAAAGCTGTGACCACCTAGTGCTTTATTTTATATTCCTTCTCTGTTTGTCATCCATTTACCCTCATTATTGCCTCTCTAAGATGTCACCCCCAAATAAAACTTTACCAAGTACATTTTGCCTCAGGGCTCTACATCCTTGAAAGTCCAAGTCAATACTGATTCTAGTCATCTTCAGTCCCTCTCGCATCTTGTTTTCAGTCAGGGAGCTATTCCACCATTGCACCCTGCCTAAGTTTCTATATAATATCATTTCCATCTCTTCTTCCTGTGGCCCCCTCAGACTCTTCATCTTTGTTGTGTGTAGCTGGAGAGTTTTCTCTCTGGGTCCCGTCAAGCCCAGGCAGCCCGCTTATAAAATAAACACACAGACGTTTATATTATTTAAACTGTTTGGTCTAATGGCACAGGCTTCTAGCTATCTAGTTCTTACATCTTAAATTAATCCATTTCTATAAATCTATACCGTGCCACGCAGCTCGTGGCTTACTGGCATCTTCACATGCTGCTTGTCATGGCGGCAGCTGGCAGTGTCTCCCTCCGCCTTCCTGTTCTCTCCATTCTCCTCTCTGTTAGTCCCGCCTATACTTCCTGCCTGGCTACTGGCCAATCAGTGTTTTATTTATTGATCAATCACAGCAACACATTTGACATACAGGCCATCCCACAGCAGTTGTGTACACTTGCTGCTCTGTGGAATATTATACAAGCCTAACCCAGTACGTTCTCTTCTTAATGTTGGGTCCCACAAATACACTACCCACGGTAGCCAGCTTAACCATCTCAAAAAATATCACCTCTGCTTTTTTTCAACAGACTCTGTCAACTCCAAAATATTTTAATATACTGTTAAAATCCTTTTCTCTATAAAAATATCTTTTCTCTATAATAATAATCTTCACGTATTACATCTAGTAATTGTTACAGCCTATTCCTCCATCATATCTGTATGCCTATTCTCTATTCCAAAAAACAGAACTTGTGTTAGCTTAGGAACAAGGCACAGCTGTACTCATTGAAAACATCTCCCTTCTTGTAGCTCCTTTCCTGTATGCTACAGGCTTTACAAAATCAGCTCTGTTGTTCTTTGTAGATGTAACGGTCTTATTAAATAAGAAACACAGAGCCAAATGCAGAGTTAAGGGCCCAAGAGGTCAGAGCAGTAAGCTAAGAGCTGAGACTTAAAACCTCCTTCTTACCCTTCCTGCCTCTGTCATCCTTCCCCTCAGCAAGAGACCTACTTCCTGTGTATCTGTCTTTTCATTGACTTTCTGTTCTGCCTTCTCATTGGTTGCAAACCCAACCATATGACCTCCTCATCACTGCCTGTCTATACAGACCTCCAGGTCTTCTATGGTTGGTATTGAGATTAAAGGCATGTGTCTCCATGCAGGCTGTATCCTTGAACACACAGAGATCTGCCTGTTATGTGATCAGGATTAAAGGTGTGTGCCACCACCACCTGGCTTCTGCTATGGCTTGCTATTAGCTCTGACCCCCAGGAAACTTTATTTATTAACATACAAATAAAATCACATTTCAGTACAAATAAAATATCACCATAGTTCTTAAAACCAGTCTTACTAACAATATCATCATCACTTTGAATTGCCTCGGGTATCATATCCCTTAGGATACATATCAAAACACATACTTACTAATGAGTTCTGAGTTGCAAAAGAGGATTTTTTGTACATATCTTTAAGTCTTTGTTCATTAATTCACCAAAAACCACACATAAATGCTACTGTTTCCTAGTGTTTTAAATGGTAAGGAATCACTGGAACAAGCCAATTATATTTTACACTGGATGTATTTGAGAAATTAAGCATATGTAAATGGAAGACGTAAGAAGGCCACTTTCCAAATAGAACTAAACTCTGGTACCACAGCATCCTCATAAGGTTCTAGACTGAATTTTGCTAGATACATGTTTTCATCTCTGTGGCCCTCTATTTGTTCATAATTTCTCCTGTCTTCTACTTTTATTTTAGATATTGGCAAGCCCTGTAGTTAAATTTTTGTTTTGTTTTGTTTACCGAGTTTCTTCCCATGACCGAGTATGGAGTTTCCATCCCACTATTATGATGATTTAATAGGACTGCTTTGGATTACTGGGACATCCAAGATTATGTAAGACTGTGCAGACACTATGGCATTTCCCCCTGGAGCTGCATCCTGGAGGAGTGAAATTCTCCTTCCTGTTCCCAGGGCTTTGTGAAACCAGGACCACAGCAGCAGACCATTATAATATTGCCCTCAGCATTTTCGTGGTCTACTAGTCAAGGGAACAAAGTCTAGACTCATTTTACCTTCAACTAGTTTTATAAATTTTAGCTCCTCATTGAAATGTGATGGTCCATGTAGTTTTCTTACATTGAAAATTAATGTGTTTGACAATGACTTTGATATCCATGTACAATTCCAAAGTGCCTTATTTTAACCCTTTTAGGACTGCCCTCTAGCTCCATTGAACTGACTTATACTTGCTTGGTTTTTTTTTGGGTTTTTTTTTTTTGACTCAAGGTATATACCCTTTGCTGATATGAAATTGGTGGCACTCATTTTGTTTGTAATCATTAAGCTATTGGAATTGATATATGAAATTAAACTGTTACAGTGAGATATTTTCCACTACATTTTAAGGGATGTCATCAGTACTAGGTGATAGTCAATAATTCTATAAAACACAGAAAGCAATGAAAATAAGACATCCAGCTCCATACACATAAAGTAGCAGCATCCTAGTAATAAAGATATGCACGAATTTAACCAAGATTTTTCTCAGCTGAGTGTGGTAGTGAATGACCTTAGTCATAGTTCTTGAAGCTGAGGCAGGCAAATCACGATTTCAAGGTAAACTGGGCCCACAAAGCAATTCCTAAGCTAGCTATAGCTACACAGAGACATCATTCCCCAAATTAATTGGACAAATAAAAAAAATAAAAACAACGAAAGGAATTTCTAGAAACAATCAGATGGTGGTTGGTTACTCCCACAACTGTTGTACCACTATTACACCAGCATACTGTGAAGGCAGGTGACCACTGTAGATAGAAGGGTTGGTAGCTGGGATGGTGTTTACTCTTCTCCTTTGGTAGCATGCAGAGTGCCTTCCTATACCAAAGGCAGTAGCCCATAGGGGTGAAGGGTTTGTAGCTGGGTTGGTATTTAGCTTTCTCCTCTGGTAGCATGGAGAGTACCTTCCAGAATCATGAACAATAACTAGTCCATAGGGATTAATTCATGATATTTAATAGAACAGCATTGGATTACTGAGAAACCCAAAATTAGGTAAGAGTGTACTGACACCATGGAATTTACCCCCTGAAGTTGCATCCTGGAGGTAAATTCTCTTTGCTGTTCCCAAGGCTTTGTAAAACCAGGACTACAGCAGGAGATCACAGCTGCTCAACTTCTCCATGTTCAATGAGATGTGTAGGTGTTCTCTTCAGCAAGAGAGCCTCACCATCAGTTTGTGGAGAGCAACCAATAACTTTGGCAATAGCCTGAGTTCTTTGGAGGTTTCCAACAACTTATGAACTTACAGAGAAATTCATACTGCATAATTTCATTTATGCAAATCTTAAAGCATATAAATGTAGTGATATATTGTGTACCCTAATAAACTTGCCTGGGGATCTGAGGACAGAGCTGGCCACTAGATTAGACATAGAGACCAGACAGTGGTGGCACACACCCTTAATCCTATTACTTGGGAGGCAGAGATCCAATTGGATCTCTGTGAGATCAAGGCCACACTGGAATCAGAGCCATGCAGTGGTGGCACACACCTTTAATCCCACTACTGGGAAGCACACAGGCCTTTAATCCCAGGAAGTGATATGGCTGGACAGAGGTATGTAAGGTGTGAGGAAACAGGAACTAAAGCAGTTCAGCTGTGACCCTTTTGGACTAGAACTCAGAGGATTTCAGTCAGAGGATTCATGGAGTTGGTGAGGTAATAGGTGGTGGCTGTGGCTTGCTCTGCTTCTCTGATCTTTCAGCTTTCACCCCAATATCTGACTCTGGGTTTTTTATTAAAAGACTAAGATTCAAACAACATATAAAGTGACTATATATTTTAATTGTATATGTCATGATGCATTTGGGGAGTAAACAAAAACAGCCTTGACATAACAATAAAGTATTCTTTCATAAACTAGATAACTTTGTCATTACTGTCCATTATATTTCTATACTGCTTAGTATGTTTTGTTTTATAATTTTAATTTCTCTATGTTACAAATGGATATATCTGAAATATATCTGCATCCATATATTATTTTCATAATATACCTTTTATAAAAAATAAATTGAAAAAACTGTCAGCATTTTGATTTGATTTTTTTAATTATTATTGTATTTTTAATGCTGTAAAGTCTTTCTAGAAATAAAATTGTATTTGCTATATGCCTTATACACTCATTTTCTCTACTTTAACAATTTACTTATCAGAGGTCATGCCAACATGTTGATTTTAGCTTTCCACTGTCTACTTATAAATTGCCACCAGAGTAACTGTCTTCTCTGATGGGCTTCGAATGCACAGCCTCCAGCTTATTGCTTACTGGATTTTCCTTCACAACTATTTCCTCCATCTGAGTCTCTAAGAGCAAAGAACACATGGTCTAAAATAGGAAACAACTAGCAATTTCCTGTTTGAGGACTTCCGCTCCCATTCCCTCGCTCAGTCAGTCATTAGCTCATCTGCCTCGTATTTTGTTTTCATGGCTCCAGGAGCAGGCAAATTCCTGGATGCTTCCTTCCTGTATGTTCACATCAGGAGCTAGCCAAGGAGTATGATAGTACTTCACCATTACCACACAGAAATGAAGCCGCTTTTCTTATGAATTTGAGCTGACATCTCTTCACTACTATAGTCAGATTTTTCCTCTGCTGCCAGCTCACAAGTAATGACACAGACTTATTACAAATTGTAAAAGCTCGGCCTTAGCTTAGGCTTGCTCTCAACTAGTTCTTATAACTTAAATTAACCCATTTATATTAATCTATGTTCTGCCACATTTCATTGGCTTTCTTCCACCCTGTACCTCCTATGTCCTCTCAGTGCCTCATTGGAGAATCCAGGTTCCTAGATTCCTCCTCCCATTCTCTCTCTCTCTCTCTCTTTCTCTCTCTCTCTCTCTCTCTCTCTCTCTTTCTCTCTCTCTCTCCTCTCTCTCTTTCTGCCTGGAAGTCCTGCCTATTCTCTCCTGCCTAGCTATTGGCCATTTAGCTCTTTATTACACCAACCACAGCAATACATCTTCACATAGTATATAAATAGCCCACAGCACACTATAGCTCCGAAAGTTAAGCTTTATCATTATTTTTCTAACTGGTTCAGTTTAGCAAATCTACATGAGATGGGTCATTTTGTCATTAACCTCCACACATCCTCAGCTGAACTGCCTAATGAAAGAGGCCACAAAACCCTAGTTAGTACTTCTGGGAGTTAAGTTTTGCATAAATGGCTTACTCCTCATACCTCACTGCAACATATTTTGATGCACTTTTCTATTTTGGAGTTCAGAGAATAACTTAGTTATTTTGGTATTTCCCTGATCAGAAAGATAATAAAAGAAGCCAGTGCTTTAGCACAGCTGAATATATAATTAGCTTCCTAATTAATTTGAAAGAAGTAGCTTCAGATGCATACAAACATTGAGCTATTTTTGAAAAATGAGTTTGAATGCTTGTGTCATGGTGTTTTTAGTATTTGGGGAAAAATCATAAAGAGTTTGAATATTTGAACAAGTAGCCTGAGGAAGTAAAGTACATCACATTCATGTAAGGGAACATCAGATGACCCTTCACCGTGCATTATAATATTTGCTGGCAAGAAAATACACAATATACTAGTTAATAAAAGAAGTAAATCCAAAAGCAGTACACAGAGATATCTTTTCATCTTTAAAAATAGTGGTAACATGAATCTTTGAGAAACAAGCAACAAGATGAAGGGGGCAATGATTATTAGTGGGCTGCTGTCAGTAAAAAAATACTTCTTGCCATTTTTATATTTTGCTTATCTGAGCCTTCAATTTTTCATAGCTCATGCGTTCAATATATCACCAGTTAAAAATGAAATAAATCTACCAGCTTTAAATCCACTTGAGTGAAATACAGAGCAATGAGTTTGTTAGAACATGAGCCTGCTCCTTTTGGTAGATTTTACAATCTGCGTCATGCCATAACAGCACTTGCTGTGACAGAGAATTAAGCAGTTTGTACTATGACTTCCCAGCTCCCAATTTACAGTATCTGGCTCCTCTGCACTTTCTGTTACATACATTGTGTTGAACTAAATCTTGTGAGGTGAAACTTCTTGCCACCCTTATAAGGTTATGGAAAGTCCTATCTCTGTTCAGGGGCTAGTAGAGAGAGTTCTCAGGGGAATTTGCTCAGGGGAGGTCTCTGATGTCTGCTCTCTGTACCGGATCTGCACCCTGACCTTCCCCCACCCACATCTTATGGTAGGTCTCCCTATCCTCCCTCCCCATCTCCTTTCTCTCTTTCTCCTTATCTTTTTTTCATATTCTTACTCTTAATGAAGCTCTTCTCCAGCTTGTAAAGGGAAGCCTTGCCTCTTTAAAGCACCATCATATTTACATTTTCATGATAGGCAAATGTCTTTCTGTATACTGAGAAAATATGTTGCTTTGATTGGTTGATAAATAAAGCTGTTTGGCCTATGGCAAGGCAGCTTAGAGGCAGGCGAAAAATCTAAACAGATAGACAGGAAGAGAAAGGAGAGGAAAAAGCAGACGCCAATCACCACCAAAGGAACAACATGCCAGCTGACTGGTAAGCCACGGCCATGTGGCAACTTATAGATTAATAGAAATGGGTTAATTTAAGATATAAGAGCTAGCTGGCAAGAAGCTTGAGCCATAGGCCATGGCCATGCAATTTGTAATTGATATAAACCTCTGTGTGTGTACTTGGGTCTGAGCGGTTGCAGGACCAGGCAGGACACGGGAATTTTATAAATGGCTGTGGGACCTTGGTACGGGTGAGACCAAGAAATCTTCTAGCTACATTTTCATATGTGTTTTTTTCTGCCTAATGTTTTCTTCCCATTTCAAGGCCTAATCACAATCACACATAATTCACAATTTCCTTCAGAGATGGGGTTTATTGGAGGGCTGCTGTGCCACCTTCCTTTCTGGGCCAACTGCTGTTACTGTCTTTTGTTATAGTTAATGATACTAAAAAGGAAAACAAGTTTTGAATTTTAAAGATGGGAACATGAGTGTCAATTTTCTTCTTGCATTAAATGCGTGAAAAGGAAATACTTTCAGTGTAAAGCAAAAATACAGGCCAGTGAGATGGCTCAGTGGGAACGGTGTCTGCCATCAGGTCTGACAACCTGAGTTCAAATCCCATAACCTCATAGTGGAGGGAGAGAACCAACTCCTAGAAGTTGTCCTCTGGTCTTTGTGCATTTATTTGTGTTTATATGTGTGTATTTGTGACACACATATAAATACAAATAAATAGATGTAATGAAAAGGAAAGAAAAGCAAAAAGATAAGAAAAATCATAACAACCCTTTGAAAAACAATAAGATTTACAATATGTAACCTCCTAAAGAGGAACTTAGAGCAATTAATCAAATCCAGTAGCTGCCAAGTAATTCCAACTAGCATTTCATTTGGTATAAGCTAGCAACCTTTCAGATAGGGTACAGCCAAAGAAATCCATAAATCTCATTATTAACAATGAGACTGGGCATTAGGGGAAGCCCAAGGTAAGTATGGGACCTCTGGTCTGATAAAGGTGCTGTGTGACACTATGCCTGGAGAAACATAAAGAAATACTTTGTCACTCCAGATAGGGAGCTGACAAAAGACCAAAGTACTGAGGCTACCACCAAAGTCCACCTTGGTGAACCAATTACATTTTATTGGGATTACTTACAGGAACAGAAACCAAAGGCAACCCCAGTGTGAGTGGCAGCTGATGACAGACAGAAACCCGAGGTGCTTGTACAGCCTGCAGGGCCGCTCAGCAGGTCATCAAGTGTCCCTTGGTGTCTTTTCAGGCACTGTGACTGGTCTCTGCTTGTTTCGGGCAGCTCTGATGAGTCTCCTTTAGGTAGCTCAGCTTACCTGAGAGTGTCCAAGTCTACCTTCAGGGTCCTACCATGAAGTTTTTGTTCAAATAGAGGACCGGAAGTACACATAACTAAGCATTCCTGGTGAAAGTGTGGTCCCGCCCATCATCACTGTCTCTGCTTCTGTCTCCCGTGCAAGGTGGCCTGTCAAATTGTCAGCACTGTGTGAAAGCTCCCTGAGGAGACAAGCCCTCTAGCTGGCACCAGGCTTCAGTCCTTAACTTCTTCCAGGATAAGATTCCTGGGGAATTTCCGCTTTCTTAGGATTTATTGTTCCAGTGTTCCATAACCAAAAAGAGAGTGCAAGTATCTTTTTGGAACACCAACTCAAATCAAACTCAAGGGTATTTTTGGAGGGGTGTGTGTGTCTGCGTGTGTGTGTGTGTGTGTGTGTGTGTGTGTGTGTGTGTGTATCACAGTGCTTGTCTGGGCTTTGGTTTTTTTTTCCTTTTTTTCTTACCCTACAGTTATTTTGCTCATATGTTATCTTTCTGCATTTGTGGTTTTAGGGGATTTCTGTGCATACCAATTTGCATGTCTCTGTGTCTAATTGTGTTTCTTGGGCATTTTCTTTGGCTGGTTGTTTTTCTGTTCACTCATTTGTTTTGTTATATTCAGGTTTGTTGTTTTGTTTTTATCTATCTTTTTTCTAAGATGGCTTTATTTTCTAATGAGAGACAGCAAGAAAGGATGTGGATTTGGGGAGGTAAGGAAGATCTGGGAGGAGTTGGAAGAAGAGGAAACAATCAAAATATATTATATGAAAAAAATCTACTTTCAATTAAAAAATGAACATTAAAAAGTAAATATTTCTTTTGTAAGTGAGAATGTTATGGCATGTGCTTGTTACTGGGGTCAATCTCTGGCTTCCCTTAGGGTCCCAGGTGCCTATTATACCATTGAATGAATTCACACAAGACACACAGAATGTAATATAGCATTCAGGTAATGTTTAGTATAGAGTAGTATGAAATATTATTATGAATGAGAGTTGGAAATAACCAAACAAACCATTCTGGAGGAAAATACCCTCAGAGAGTAAGAGCAGACAATATCTGGAGAGACCTCTGTATAGACTTTAACGTTTGGAAGGTTTCTTTCTGTGTTCTAAATCTCTAAACAGTCAGCTTTCTGGGCAGCATTTCCCTATCTGGATGATTGACAAGCCCATTTGGAATAATTCTTTTGAGATCCTAGAGGGGGCAATATGATGTCTTGATATTTTCCAGAAAGTCTCTTGTTAGGAAGTAATCCTATTATCTTCCAGCAGTTCAAAATACAGAGAGATACAACAGAGATTTCATTCCTGCCTCAAAAATTCATGTGACCAATTGTCTTAGTTAGGGTTACTGTTGCTGGGATGAAATACCATGACCAAACCAACTTGGGGAGGAAAGGGTCTATTTCATCCACAGTTCTGTGTAGCAGTTCATCATCAAAAGCAGTGAGGTCAGGAACCTGGAGGCAGAAGCTGATGCAGAAGTCATGGATGTGTACTGTTTAATGGCTTGCTCCCATGGCTTGCTCAGCCTGTTTTCTTATAGGAACCAGGACCATCATCCCAGGGGTGGTATCACTTACAATGGGATCCTCCTGTTCCATCCCCCATCTCCTTTCTACCCCTCCCCCCCCCCACTGCCATCCACTCCTCAAAAAGGATAAGGCCTTCCATGGGAGTCAACAAGAGTTTCTAATTTCTAACTAACTGCCTAACAACGGTTCAAGTTTACAGATAAGAAAGGAACACTGATAAAACTAAAATCAAAGGGCTTGTTACCAGGCACCTGATTGCTGTGCGTGTGCTGTATCAAAAACAGGCATGTTTGTATCTTTCCACAGCATTAGAATTATCGGATGACAGTAAGTTCACAAACCACATGAGTTTCATTGGCAGCAATTTGCCAAGTAGTCCTGGTTTCCCTTGACAGCAGCTGAGGCAAACATAAGTTCTTTTATTCCAGTCTTAACTAACAATATTAACTCCCAAATCACACATTACACAGTTCATCTCTCTACATGCATGGATATGCTTAGGTCACAGAATTAGCTACAAACTGTTGAATGAGCTGCAGCAGAGTTCTGATGGCCAACTGGCTGGAGGCAAGGAGAAGCCTGATAGGGATGTAAAGACAGTCTCAGAGAATAAAATAATGGGCACGGCTGGAGGTGCTGCTACAGAGTTCACGCTGCAGAGAGAGACCTGAGCCGAGCCTCCGGGTCTAAAGAAGTGAGGTGTGCAATCATGGAGACTGGAGAGGTGAAGGACAGGATAGGTTCCAGACAGATAAATGGACAGCAGGTCCAGACAGACAAGTGAGTGAGTGAGCAGATAGATGGCAATTTAATCAAATCACATCAGTAAGAAGGACCAAGCCAAGTTGAAATCCCTCAAATAGCAGGAATTCTCTGTTAGCGTCTAAATGGGACACCTCTTTATTAAGGGGTTGAGATGAGAGAATTGGACCCTATCTTCATTTTAGTTTGTCCCACAAGTCCTCAGGCCTGTTTTTCTGATATGATCTTAATACATCTATGTTCTCATATGGTCCTAATTGACTTTGGTCAGTTTATAGGGCAGTGCCCTTTTTACTGTTAGGAAGAAATTATGTTATTAGTCTGTATCTTATGGATAGTGATGGAAAGATGCTGTATACATGCCCACAAACGTGCAGAGTAAACTCATCTATATGTTTTCAGCCAGAATAGAATCAATTGCTATTTGTAAAATGGGGTCTCTCAGGATACAGCATTCTCTTAAAAAAAAAATACACACACATACAAAAACCAGTTTCACACAATACAGAGGACCACAGAAAGAATATAGCCTGAACTCAACACACATCTTAGGTGCATCCCTGTATTCAAAAAATAAATTAAGAAGGAGAAATTGGATGTTATTGGTTTCTCCCTTTCCTGTAGCAATATTACAGTTTCACAGAAAAGACAAAACAAAAGCCAGGAAATACGTATAATGGTGATTTAGTTGTGAGATAAGCGGTAAGAACTTGGTGGAATCCCCTCCCGGGAGGTAGGTTCCTCCTCTCTTGGTGTCAGTCCTTTACTCGTCATCCCACTCCTGTGGTGAGGATCATTCTGAAAGGTTCATTGTTTTAGAGTGTCTGCTACCCTGTCTGAACCCATCATCCTCATTTGTCCATTGCTCAGTCTTGAAGTATTTGGGAATGTCATGCCCTCTATGGCTGGACTAGCACGAAAGTTCCTGAAGAAATGCCTGTGCCTGAAAGAAATACCATACACAGAGTATGAATAGAAGCTTGAACACTGGTCAACAACCATTCAGCTTTAGGTCTTTTAAAGCGCTGACATGAGTGACCCCACTTCGACTCTGACAATGCCCCTTTTTTAAAGTCTTCTCTGAAGACGCCGAGGCTTAACCATCCAGTGGTTTCATTTTTAATTATCCTTCATTACCAAGATGAGGCAATTGGGAAGATGTTACAAAAGGTCCTTTTCTTGGCCAACTTAAGCAAGCAAGAGATCTAAAGAAAAGCATATTGGCTGAGTTCACCTGGAATCCTCTTTCATTTTGTAAAATCCTGAGTCTCTGGTGGACAGTCTCTCTTTCTTTCAGTATTTGCTGAAGATTTGGGCTTTGGGTGGCTTATGCCTTTTCTTTGTCAGATTGTGAGCTGGAAGCTTTTCTTTGTCTTTCTTCTTGAAGGTCAGCTTTAAGTGCTAACTCCTGTGGTGCCTATCAAACACAGTAACTTAATAATTGATAGAGGTGAGCTTTTGTAACTGCCTGTCAGGAGAAGAGATATTCTAAAGGGAGACATTTACACCCTTCCCTTTAGCAATCAGACTGTTAAAAGGATGGATGCCAGGAATACCCATGCCAGAGGAAGGGGAAGGATTATGCCTCATGCCTGCCAAAGAAGGAACTTGCCCCCATGGAAAGATTTTACACAGTTCTGTTGATGCAATTTCTATAAAGACAGTTATCATAGACAAATATACAAAATTACATACTTTCATTAACTCAGATCACACTCTTAAAAGTCCTTAAAGAACTAGTCACCCAGATGTTTCCCTAAGGGTCACCAAGATAGTGTAGTTTTAGTATAGCCCATGCCAACACAACCAAACAATAGAACATCTTGTCAAAATATAGTAGAATTCAAATGTAAGCAGACAAGTTTCCTAAGAATTTTAGATTCTAAATCTTCTTCCCACAACTTTGCAATTGCTTTGGCAGAATGGTGATAGTCTAGAGAGATACACTGTGCACCTCTCTTTGGCTATCAGACTCCAGAAACAACAGACCCCAAAGAATTACAATTTCCTGAGAAACCTCATGCTGATAGACCACAAAGGCTGAGGGCTTGGTGTCAAACAGGACGAGGACTCTACTACATGGGAAGAGATTTCAGGAGTCCTGACAGTTTGTCAGGCCACCTCTCAAGAGACACTGGAGTTGAGACTAGGATAGGTCAGTGACGGGCAGGACCATGCCTGGATCAGGACTGCTTAGTCCCTATGCTTCCTGCTTCCTATTTAACCCTAAACTTCATGTCAGAATCCAAAGATAGACTTTTGGGTCATTATTAGTTCCTTCCCCCAGAGAAGCCATGCTGAACAAATCTCCTTACTCTATTTTCACTATCACTTGTCTCTTTCATTGGCATATTGAGGGTAGACATCTGTGCCTAGCTTTTGGGGACCGCCATAGCCAAGGCTATGACCCTAAAAACTTCAATATCACCAGCAGCACTGCCTTCCCTATTCAAGCTTCAGACAGTGGACATAGTTCATCTCACATCTGCTGGAACTGCAGCCACACAGGGTGAGTTCAAATGGCTACCATGCCTCAAACACAGAGATAAAAATTAAACTCAAAATCTAAAGACAGATGTCAAAGCACACGCTACAGAATCTCAAATAACTTGAGTGTTGTGCCAGACATAATTTGAATGTTCCTGCCACACACCAAAGCCACTCAGCTCAATCAACCCTTCCAAAGGGCAGGCATTTCAAATGCACCTGGCTCCCTCCCTTAAAGGCTTCAGGACAAGTTGATGCCAGGAGTACAAAGGAATCAAGATATGAACTCAGAGAGTCTACCAGGAACTTTACAAACCATAAAAAGCAAACAACTAGAGTACACTTTACAAATAAGACTGGGTCAAAGTCAAAAACTCTTTGCCTTTTCAATTAATCAGTATGGATTAATAAGCAGCTGACTCCAGAGTCAAGGAACCAGGAACTTGGGGTACAGGGGTACTACTGATAACTGGGAATTTCCCTGCATTTCAAGCCACACCGATGGATTAGTCAAGAGTTTTCCTCCTGGCTGGCTAAGCCAAAACTGTTACTCGGCCTTTAATTTATAAATGTGCTATCTTAGGTTCCCTGTATTCCAGAGGGAATTAGGAAGCAGAAATTGGTAAAAGACGTTAGACTTATGCATGGTTTAGCCAAGCCAGGTAGAGAAAGACTCCGAGTTTTCATTTTTCTTTTCTGCTTTTCCCGTTGCAGCGCTATAGCTCTGTAGAAACGATGGAGCAAAATCAGGAACTATGCACTCAGTGACTCGGTTGTGAGTCACTACCGAGGGAAATCTCATTCTGGGAGGCAAGTTCTTCCTCACCGGGCATCAGGGCTTCAGCCTGTTGTCTTCCTCCTGGGCATATCTTGCCACACTCGGCATTGCTGTCAATCACAGACGAGCAAAATAGTTGATGTTTATTCTCATTCAGCAGCATGAACAGCACCTTCTGAAACTAAGAGAGAGAGCCTGTAGGGAGCTTCCTGATTGGTACAAACTTGATTTGTTTACATCCTGTGACTAACGTGACTTCAGCAATAAGGTCTCGCCATCAAGTTCTGATGAGCAATCAAGATCAATAGCAATAGTTTAAATTGTTTGGGGGCCCTCTGGGAAATCCCTGACAAACAATTTGAGGGGAGTTATAGGAATCTGGCACTGGGTTTTTATTTGCAACCTGTGGCTTCTGGAAGGAGCCTGTAACTCCAATTAATGCTTTTAAATGAAGCAATACATGCATATATAAGAAGCTGGTAAAATAGTATGTTTCCATGTCTTTTTCAAGTATCTTTCATGTTAGTTATCACCTCACACATACACACACACATGTGCCTAAAGAGATTGTGACAGCTCAAGGCCCTCACAAGCTCAAGAAAACAAATCCCCAGTGTGAAGAAGGGGGAGTGGGCATGAAATTCCACCCCTAGACACCTCCTCTCAACCGATAGCTGCTGGGAGAGGGAAAATCTGTTCCCTTCAGTGGAGTGACATGGAGTAGATCAACCACATTCCATGGTATCACTCATGGTCAGAACTAATTGGCCAACAAAAAAACAAAAATTAGACCTTTTTTTTTTTTGCTTTGTTTTTGATTTATTTTTTAAAGAAAGAGAAAAAACATGAAGTTTGTTTGGTAGGTAGAGGGGGGGAGGGTCTTGGAGGAGTTGAGTAAGAAGAAGAAAGAATATGATCAAAATATATTGCTTGAAATTCTAAAAATAAAAAATAAAAAAGTCAATAAATTTTAGCTTTGGGTTATGAAGAAATTTCCAACCATTTTGAAATGACTCTAAACATACACCTGCCATTTTGTAGCACATATTTATTCAAAATGGTGTTATAGCACTGATAATTTCAAAATCAAAATATCTATCAAGTCTGAGAAATTCTGAAGATGCTCTATATCCTCACTATCAAATATTCAGCCAAAATTTAATTATTCATGTAAAAACAAGTACATGCATTTTATTAGCTGCAATTTTGTTTTCATCTTTAATAAATAACAAAATTATATGTATAACAAAAAATTGTTCCAAAATTAAAGTCTTTATAAGAACTTTAACTTCCCTTTTCAAAACAAAAAAAAACCCTTAACCTAACAGTGAGGCTGTAGAAATTCTCAAGCAATATTAAGAAGCCTTAAGGAAACATGTAATTTTATATTTCCTAAAATCACATATAATACATATCATGTATGTGTTTGCATATATATGTATATATGTGCGTATATATATATGTGTGTGTGTGTTTGTGTATGTGTGTGTGTTTGTGTATGTGTGTATATGTATTTGTGTATATGTTT